>DWLI01000613.1:0-19890 GCA_018249915.1 Cecropterus dorantes dorantes | reverse complement strand
ATACTCTATATGTGGTTAGTTAGATTTCCACGTTGGTCCACCTACATTCAAGTAGACAGTGATAATACTTACATGTTATTGGCAGCACACTGCTGCAACAATCGAACAACTTGAGAAGGAAAGTTGTCAAAATCTATGAGTAAAGCTTGTTGCTTCTTCAAATCTTCGAAGTCAGTACGTGTTAATTTGATTCGACATAAAAATGTTGGATCTTCTTCGTCTGATAATGTTATTCTCTGAAATTTTGTGACGTTTTTAAACTTACTTAATAATAATAAACGTAAACATATAATATATCAAATTAAATATCTAATCGGGCACCAGAAGCAAATTTTATATGAGAATAGTCGGTTTTAAATTTGTAAGATTAATTGTCAAATAAAAAAGACAAGTAGATTAAATTATCCTTCTTATTTCAAATTGTATGAAATTCAATGAAAGCAATGGTAATAAAAGTGACAATAATTTTATACACATGTTGGTGGAAATAAAACTTTTTAAATGTAGAAATATTTGTACAAACCAAACTATCGTTTTCAAACTGTTTGTCAACAGTTATCGTTATATCTTTCTTGCAATCATCAAATCCCCGTTTAAAAGAGATATAGTATTTTCCTTTATGAAAAGTTTTGTAAACCATATTTTAGGATAATTAATTCTTCAGATTCTTCCTGAAGTAATTACTTTAAATAAACTTAGTAAAGATCACAACAGAATAGTCTAAAATTCAAATAAATTTTTATTTTGACATGACAGATTGACGTTTACCATAAGCAATAATTTAATTAAGCTTTAACTTTTGATTTACTTAAAATTTACCTGACAAAGGCAAAATTACTGTTCAGCGTCAAGATAATGTTGCCCAATAAAATGAAGTTTACGGACGAAAAGTATTAAATATTCTATATTTTTATTGTTTATAAAAATAAGCCATACAATGCTTTGACTGCTTTATTATTGTTGTAATTTTATTATATGTTTTTTATTTATAAAACTCTAAAAACAAACTTTTCAATACCGGTTTTTAAAAACCGATATTTGGCGTTTTTAATCAGTCCTAGTAGGGAGGGATCGACGGAAGGATGTTGATGTGAATCTGTCTGTTCAATTCAATCAATCAGTTATGATTTTATGTGACTCATTGCATAGTAAATAATATTTTAGTGTCAGTTTATTTATGTTTTCTTATATTTGCTCACTGCTTATAATGTGAAGAAGCTACAAAACATCACAACGTGAACTAAGTTCGGCATCGCAGATATGGAGTGCGACTAATGTGTCAGGTTTATAGAACTGTTTAAGTTTTGTTGTGTGCGGCCAAGTTGTAACAAAAATGCCTTTTAATTTTTTGTGTTGTGTGAAAGCGAGTGTAGAAGATGTCGTGGAGTTGGATTATTCTCACCAGTCGCTCACCGATGTACCGTCGGACGTGTTCATTTATGAACGGACGCTCGAGACCTTACTTTGCCAATGTAACCGAATTACAGAGTTACCTCGACAGCTCTTCATGTGCCATGGATTGAAATACTTAGATCTTAGCGACAATGACCTTCAAAACATCCCCACTGCCATATCTTCATTGGTAAATTTACAACATTTAAATATCAGTAGGAACACCTTAGCATCCATACCAGATAATATGAAAGCATTAAAACATCTATCTTTCTTAGATCTCAGTTTAAATCCATTAGAGAAGCTACCCGATACGCTCACAAATCTCATTGCCATGCAAGAACTGTACCTCAATGATACATATCTTGAGTATTTACCTGGGAATTTTGGTAGACTCGCTAATCTACGCATATTAGAGTTGAGAGACAACTATCTAATGATACTACCAAAGTCATTGTCACGATCAACGGAGCTTGTAAGATTGGATATCGGACAGAATGAGTTCCAACAGTTTCCAGAAGTGATTGGAAGATTTTTGAAGTTAAAAGAATTGTGGATTGATAGCAACAGCTTCACGAGTATAACATCTGTTATTAAGCCTTTGGAAAATCTGGTCCATTTAGAAGCAAGCAATAATATGATAGAGGAGATAGCCCCTGAAATTGGCTATTGTACTCAACTAGCAGATATAAGTCTATCAATAAACAGCCTGACTCAGCTTCCTGACAGTATTGGACAGCTTAGTAACCTGACGAGCCTGAAACTGGATAATAACAGGTTATATTCCCTCCCGGACACTATCGGACAGCTTAAAAACCTTGAGGAACTAATGTTAATGTGCAACTATCTAGAGAAAATACCATCTTCAATTGGTCTGCTCAGAAAACTGCAATATTTGAATATAGACGACAATATGTTGAGAGTGGTACCTCCTGAAATTGGTAGCTGCACAAAGCTAGCTGTACTGTCACTGAGAGCAAATCGACTTACTAAAGTCCCACCAGAAATAGGACATCTGACTTCATTGAGAGTTTTAAATTTAGTGAGAAATTCCCTAAGTTTTCTTCCCCAATCAGTTTTAAATTGTGATAATTTAGTTGCTCTCTGGCTTTCGGAGAATCAGAGTAAACCTTTAGTGCCTATGCATTCTGAAGTTGATCCCCATACTTATGAACAAGTCCTTACTTGTTTTTTGTTCCCCCAAGTGCCTTTAACCCCTATGGAGTTGAAATCGGAGAATGAGAAAGCTGAAGGTAATGAAAATCACAATGCTGTCCGTCACATAAGTTTTGTGGATATGAAACCCTCTGTGAAGGTTACTGAAAAATCGGGACAATTAAGGCGGGCTCCAACACCATATCCCAAAGAATTAAGAGCAATGGCAAAACACGCCAGAAATATACATAAGGATGGCACACAGGACGTACCTCAGCCCATGCAAAATGCAGTTCACATTAAGGCAGCTAAAATAACTCCCACTTTGCAACAACGCTTTGCATCGGACAATAAGAAAGAGTTGCAAAGTCAACATGATAATACAGATGGTAGTCAGGCCGACCCCATGAAAGTATCAGTTTATGACAATTTGCCACCAGAGAATACGTATGACAAACCTTTAGATTTGACATATGAACAGGACAAAACCTACAAAAGTGTTGATCATGCACTATATGTTGAAAATGACACAGCAGGTGGTAATGAATACAAGCATGATGGTGTAGAGCCATATATGTTACCACCAAGGCACTATGCAGTCAAACAGGTAGAGAAGTACCCGCCTAGACAAGAGGTTAACAGAACCTCCTCTATGCAGTCAGCAGTTTATGGTAACAATATGGATAACAACACCTATCACATAAATAAGGACGGTAGCTATCGAAATTGTCCGGATGAAACTCATCACATACAAAGAATGTGTCATGGATCTCAAGAAAGGCACATAGTGAAGGATCCGATGATGTTACCACATTATAAGGAATGTTCTTACAATTCAAGGCCAGTCCCTGATCCATCATTTGAACCCATGTATGCCAGAAAAGATCACATTTTATGCCACTCCGTACCTGATGATGAGTATCATGAGAAAATTTATAACAGTGAAAGTATAGTATGCGATAAAGAAAAAATTTGCAACCATCAGAAGTACGATGTTTTTAATTATCATCCACATGGAAACCGTGAATTACCTAGTCCTAGAGTGCATACCGTAAGCCATGTAGTCAGTTCAACAACAATGCCAAATTTAAGCCATTATAATAACATGTATGCAGCGTCTGATATAGATAGTCATCATTATCCACAAGCTATGCACCAAACATCGGCCAATGCGAGTATTTATGGGATGACTCCTTCAAGTCCAACATATGTAGCATCACAATCTCCGGAGCTCTATTCCCCTACTGGTCACACCAATACTACAAATCCGTATAGAATGACGAATACACCACTCATTTCTGATGATGGCAGCTTTGGTCACGTTCAGTCACATGCTAGTCAGACTATGTATGACTTATACGAGGGTGTACCGGCTTCATCAAATGCTCCGAGTGTTATAAGCCATCGTCACAGTCCAAGTGGCCTATCTGAAACAGTGTACATGCGGGGTCAGCCTCCACCTTACCATATTGCAGCCCCATACACCAAACACGCTCAATATTTTAATGGTACAGGAGGATAGTGGTATCACAGATGTGATTAACCTGATACTTAAAATACATTATTTATAATGTTTGCTTTATTTAATGTTCATCTGGTTAATCATGTTCAGAACTGATTCTAGATGTGCAATTTAAATGTGATATAATGTAATGTGTAATAATGTTGAAGTTTAAAAGTAATTATAAGGTGCTAAGATATGGATCATATTGGAGCATTACCCAAAATAATATTTTTGAAAGAGTTGGTTTTCAAACGGCAAGCGAATAAATTAAATTGTAATGTTAAAAATCTGTAGGTACTAATTAAGTACAATTTGTAACAACTGTGTTGTATCAGATTTAATGGATTATACTATAAGAAAACTATTGTTGTTAATGTTAAAAGTAAATACTCTTGATGGAAGTTTGTGAATGTTGTAATGTTATCTGATAATTTCATGAAACTTCTTATTGCATTTTATTTTTATATTTTGAACATTATGATGCTATATGTGTCAGGAAGGCGATAAATATTGTAATAACATTAATATCTCATATACATCTTGCTGCACAATAATCTTACATGAATGATGAGATACTTACTCGATGTTTTTGGTGGTAGCGTAGTGGTAACATTTTTTTATATTTCTCTGTTGACCAATAATATTCTAAGCAGAAGAGGTCTGGGGCATACTCCACCACGTGGCTCCAATGTGTATTGGTGGAGAATTGTGTAATAAATTATTCTAATTACTTGCTACTTACCACTAGCAATGTTAATACTAGATCAATTATAATTTTAATTTAACAAAATATATTATTATGTATTATAATGGATGTTCTAAAACAATATTTAATTTTAATTTCGTATTTATTGCAAATTAATCCAATGCGTAGCTATTGATTATTATCATTGGCTTTACGAATTCTATAAACCTGAAGTGACCAGCGTGGTGGACTATGGATTTGCAGTGCCACGCGAAGTCCTTGGCATGAATCACGCTCAATAGAAATCTGTTGACAGTGGTAATGAACAACGTTGCTTTAAAATATATTTTGTTTAACCAGATTTTTTTCAAAAATGATATTTCATCTTATAAACAATATTAAGTAACCAAGAATGATTTTCGTCAGTTTTTCGCCGAATGTCCTAAATTTACTTAATTTTTTGGTTTTGCCATTATATGAATATTTTTTAATAACACCCAGAGTAATATTCAATATACATATATCATTTAATCGTTGTATATCAAAATATTTTTTAAATTTCGCTTTCCGTTATCAGCAGTTAGTGGTGTACTTAGATGAACGCATTGATTGCACCTAACTTTATGTCAACCTAAAATTTTGTATTAGTTTTAAATGCGTTCTCCGTTAAAAGGAACTTAAGAACGTATCAGCAGCTAGTGGTGTACCTAGATGAACGCATTGATCGCACCCAACTTTATGTCAACTTAAAATTTTATTTCAGTTTTAAATGCATATGATGGTTAGTAAAATAATTATGTGCCATGTTAAATTACCTCATTAATTTGTGTTTCTGAATAATACAAGAAAACCACGACGCTAATTAGGCGCCAGTGAAGATTAATTATCTTCACTTCCTGAAAATTAATTTTAGACCTATTGTAAATTTATGAAGCATGCAAAATTTACTTATTACTTTAATTTCGAAGCGTATTGACTTAATAGTCACAGTAATGATTGTATTATAACTATATTTGTTTATATACCTCAAATTTGCGTAAATTCTAATAAATCTAAAACTTAAAAAAAAAAGATTATTAAATCACTGTATGGCACCGGATTAAATTGTTTTAAGTACTTACTTAGGTAAGGAATGTACACAATATGTTTTAGTTAACATTGTGTTTATATAAATTGCTCTCTGCGTTATTTTTTCACAATTATATCAATTCTAAAATAACTTTATGCATTTATAGTAAATATCTACCTACTCTAATAATTTGCTGTGATTTTTAATGCACACATTCGTCCTAAGAGATCCCCTGTAATGTAATACGATAATTTTTATACATATTCTAATTATTTTTAGTGATTTTAATTGTATGTACTTAAATGTCGCGAACGTCTCTGGTTGTTCCTACTTTTGTATAAATTACACTTTATGTAATATGTTTAAACAATATCTTCTTATACATACTTATATTTTGTGTATCTTTATGTACTGTATTATTTTAATTATGCTATTATAATATTTCACTATATTTCAAAGTGACCAGTAAATTAACTTTAAAGTTGGTATGAGTAGGTACATGGAATATAAAATTCTAGTACATTGTCGAGCGACCTAAGTTTACTAATAAACTATGAGATATTGGTAGTATTTCTGACGCTTTATCAACATAGGTTTATTATTTTTATGCACGGTCTTTCAACGCTTTTACGTGTAGGTACGAGTTTATTTGTTAAAAATAATAGTAAGTGTGCAATATTGTACCTAACGTCGTTTCATGTGGATTTTCTGAATGTACTTGCTTAAGATGTTGTTTTATAAACCTACTTTATAGTTTAATATTACAAGTTTAATATCTGAAGTGATTTCTATGAATCCCATGACATAAGCAACGTTCTCAATTACAAATGTTTTAAAGAACTTATTGAACTGAATACCTACTTACATTTTTTTTTCATAATTCATTAATTCAATGGATCAATTCAAAATAAAGTGAACTTTTAATAATTCGCGTTTCATTTTCCGAAATACTAACTGACGTTACAATTACAATACAAAGTTTGTAATTCAGTAATCAATGATAACTTTTTGGTTCGGAAATATTGTACACTTGCTTTTAAAATCTAGTCATGAATACATTTTGTTTTATGCTTTTTTACCGAATGATTTTAGTATGCAGGGACCATATAATTACATCACATAATTCACTTATATTATTTAATATAACTATATTGAAATATGTATTTTGTAAATATATATATTTCTTGTTCGATTCTTCATGACTTATGTCAAATGTTATGAAAAATAACGATTACTAATGAAATAACCCTAGTGTTAATTATTATAGAAAATAAAATAATGAATATTGATAAATTCTAATAGCCTAATGGTATTTTAAGTCACTATGTTCTATTGTAAATACAACTAAACATTTCCAGAATAGATTGAAATGATCGATTACATTCGAACTTGGTGTCAAATTTTTCTACTCGTATAAAAGTATATGTATCACAAAAAATAATAAAAGTCCAAGTAACAGCCGCACCTCAAAATATAGTTCTACTATTACATAAGATGTATGGGAATCTTATTTATTTGGATAAGGGTTGCTAAAAGTAGATAAGAGAAGAGTTAACGAAATTCTGGTTTATAGTGTTTCCCCATGTTATATGAATAGAAATATTAGTTTCCCACAAAACCGCGCAACCGCGGAGTTCTCCGGAGGCCTTTTTTGGACCTGATTCTATCACGCGGGTTAGTGCAGATTTGACCAGCTAGTATTACACTTGCATCTTATCCTGTCAGAGAGGGTGCACCAAGTTAATTCACGCGTGCGGGTGGAACAACTGTATATGTACATACTCGCGTGAAGGGAAAAAAGGTTCTAAATAAGGTAACTCCGTGATAATTCAGATATATAGCAACCCTACATGATGACTCTGATTTGCATTACTTTTAATTTCAGTGTGTACTATGTAACCTGTTCATTATTAGTACTATTTTTCATACTTAACGTTATGCCGTCATGTAAAATGCGTAAGGGTACGGGTGCTAAACTTAATTACTTAAAGCAATTTAATATGCAAGTCTATTTATTCTTGTATTTATATTAGTATAAATAATACCAAAATGCTATATTTTCTAAAGACTGAAACCTGAACATATCATTTAATTGTGTATTTTCTTATCATTTATTTTGGCTTATTAATTTATGCTATAATTTATTTTATTATGGTTAGTCTAATTTTGATGCTTTGACACTGCCGTTCGAATACGGACAATATATATATTTTTTTATTTTTCTGACAGTCCCCTAAAATGGCAAATGTTTTATTACTCTGAATAGTGTGTTTATAATTAATTTTATATAAGTTTGTCATAAAAAATAAAGCCACGTAAATGTTGAAATATGTGATAATTACCTACCTGTACACCGTATATTGTCTATATTCGAACTTTCTTGCATACACAGACGCATATACCTAAATACTTATTTATCCGGGAATAAATATATAGAGGTGTATCTATTTTATTTTAACTATTGACCAAGAACATGGTTTATTGTAATATAAAGATACATAATTGTTGTTAAATGTGCCAAAACTCTATTGTCAAACTACATAATAACGTTTGGTCAGGTTGGCTGGTAGCTCTATAATAAATGATTTTATGGGATTTTTTCTCTTTCTATATAAAAATGTTACAACCTTAAAAAGTGTCTGTAACTAATAATATTTCTTGTATTTTCTATTTCTATATAAATTTTATTATTATTTCCACTCCGTCCGACCATGCGCAAAATCAGTTAAATTCTATGGGTAGGATGTGCTACCGTTAACTAAAAATAATCGATAAGATCTTTTATACATATACATTATTTCTTTTTACCTTTGTACTAAACAGTTAACTATATTGCGGTTTTCTAACAAATTTTATGTATAAATTTAATAAAAGGTAGGGGACCTTATACCTACCTCTTCGTCTTTAAACTTGTTCGTGGTCAGTTTCTATAACAGACGTTTTACTCGCTCATGTCCTAAGTACGAGGTGTTCCTAATTTAAAATGAGGAGAAGTACAATGAAGGAAAAATATCATAAATATAACTATTGTAAAAGGAATAAATTAATGTGCAAAAGGTTTATGTTTTATGCCTTTGTTTTTAACGTAAAGTCGGTTAAGGGATGTACTACAAGAGAAAATGTAGTGCAAAATAAATGTAACTTTTCAAATGATATTTATTTGTTGTCGTTAAGGTTTATTTTTTAATACATACTTTACTGCAGAGGTTTAGTAAAGATAACGGTTATGTAAGTCCGAAACGTTATTTTGCCGATCTTATTAAACATAATATTATACGGTATTCTGTTTTCATCTTGTCAGTAATCAGTGATATATATGAACGTATATCTAGATGTGTAAAAAATACTAGCGTCTATGATTTATTATATTATCTACATCGTATGTTGAAATGGTGAATAAGTTTTTAATATTTCTACAATAAGCTGTTTTAAATTAATGCTTTAGCGTTGTTAATTTAACATTTAAATTAACAAGACTTGATCCTTCCTACTTCATGATTATTTTATTAATGTTTCTCATGATTGTTATAATGTCTAATTATAAATCAACCTTGAGTTTGTTTTAATTTTTGTTTATTAACGTCTCTGACTTAATACAAATAACTTTATGGCGAACATTTTATAAAATTGTTGTTATTGAAGTGTAAAAATATAAAATAGAATTAAAATGTGTGGTAAAAGTATTATAATAGTATCAAACTTGATGCAAGAACCCCTACCGTAATTGTTAAATAGTCCCCAAATGTCGTAATGTACCAGATTTGTTTTATCTAGAATAGTTGGAAAATACACGATGTTAGAGTATTAGTATAGATTTATAGGAGAGTTCGATAGCTATTTCGATTTTAACACATAGAAAACTGAGAGCAATACACGAAGAAGTTATTTGCTATATCCAACACATATCTGACACGTCTCCAGTATGACACACTGGTATTAGGAATTTTTGTAGTTTAACCCTTACTAGCAAATTCCACTATATATATAGGATTAACTCCCGTGTTGATGTGGGTACTTTTGTATACACAGATTTTATACAAGCGTTTGGTGGACCCTGTCTATAGCGCGTAATCGTTGAAGTTAAATTTTGCAAATCAGTCGCAAAAACAGTTGTTTGTGAAATTATCCGTGACTATAAACAATTAAATGGTAACGAAATTGCCGAATTTCTGTAGTGTTAATTCTAACAATTAATAGTAAAAATAGAATTTCTTTTGACAAATTATATTAAGTTGTTAGGTGAAAATGTACTTGCATATATGTATATGTTCCTTATTTCTTTTACGATTGCTTAATTTGATTCAGTTTATTTCAATCTTTACACATATTTAAAATACAAAACGTGAAAAAGTACAAAAATGATATTCGGATAATAAAGTTCTTCCTAATTATATGAAACATGTACTATTGTATTTATATAATATGGCCATAAGCATTTAGGAAATGAATATAGATATGAATATTTGTGAAAAGTGAATGTAAACGATACGTAAGTAAACAGAGATAGATGTAAACGTACAGGTAGTGACTTACAAATAAAATTTTAGCGGTTAAAATAGTTTATTTATTTATTTAATTTGGTGAAAATTTATTTCATAATAGTACCTACTAGTTGTAGAACACACAAATGTAATTAGTTTTACGGCACAAATACTTTGTTGCTTGTTGCACAAATTAAGTGGACTATAAAAGATACACATTTTAACCTAGTTATGTTAAAATACTTAAAACAACAAACCTTCGTACTAGAAATTAGAATTGTATATTTGTTATAGATACAATGTGGTATTATGTTTTAATTACTTATGTTTTGTAATCGAAGTGACATATAGAATTGCCATTAAAACACTTGAAACTGGCCTTGTCGTATTATTTTTATACGTACTACATAATTTTTTACCTTCCCTTGAACGCGATTAAGTGATAAATATTTAGGTATAACCGAGGTAGCGTCAGTTTGGACGAAGCTGTCCGTTACATTGGACCCACAAAGCATATAAACGACGAAGGAATAAGAAAGGAGCGATCCACAGCCACCGACTTTTGCATGATTTTCATGTGTTCATGATGGATCGTGATTCTATCGCCATATCACATAGCTTTTACCTCAAAATTATTCAATCTTTATCAATAGTAGGTAAAAGTATTGCAATTTATTAGTTTTCCGGAGGGAGGATCGGGACGATATGGAAACATCCGGTTCCAGTCGGTATCTGGTTTAAAAATCTACCCAACGCAGTATATTTAGCCTAGTTTAGGAAAATCTTTTTTGATCTATAATAATTATTGGGCAAACCTTGCTGGTAATGTAGGTGTAGATATTATAGATAGACAGATAATTAATAACTCATTTGAATATATCTATATGCCAAAGTCTGTACTTTGTATAATATCTTTAAAAGATGGAGTTGCGATGTTTATTCCATAGCAAACTTCTTCGTTTTGAACTATTTTTATGCGCAGACTCTAGAAAAGCGAAATTAGTTCACTAGTTCCAGGTCAGCGCACCTCGTTAAGAACCACTTATCTACCTGTTGTTTACGGTGTAGATAAATATTTTTGTGCTCTCTGAGAAGCAAACTAAACTATTGAATGAAACGAACATGTTTCTTTAATATGCTGTAGTTTTCATACATAATAAACAAAACAAAGTCCATATTATTTTCTAGATACTTAATTTTGAAAATTACAAAATGAAATATGTTTAATGAAACTGTTAAATAGAGTAGTTATGATGGAAACAATTCATATGAAGGCGACGTTAAGTCATATTTTAATTAAGCTTTTCATATCGTAAAGTTCTTCGCCATGTCCACACAATGTAAATAATATTACTGCCGTGCAAGTAGGTATTTAATCGATTCCATTCCGCGCCGGCGCTGTAGTCTTTTTCTCGCTGAAAGATATCACACAAAAATCAACTGGTTCAGAAATAAGTACTAAACTGGGAGATACACCAATTGTAGTCTCCTAGATCGCATTATATTGTGATATAACAGTGTTGTAGTGAAAGAAACTGGCGATTGTTTTCTTTTAAACGTAAGATCTATCAAATCTTGTCAAAGTGGTGCTGTTAAAATATCGAATAAGCCTACATTTTTTTAGTGTCCTATTACTTATTTCAGCTTAATTACATCAAAGTGGAGTTTAATTCTGCGGGCATAGCAATCATTACATAAAATGCCTGGCGCCAGACACAAAATTTTAGGACATGTCCTATCTGGATTTTGTCATAAGATGAATCGCCGTAAACCATTATATGGGGACTCGTTGGATACTCCACTTAATCGCTGCCTTACCACATTTGATATTACTTTACTAGGTAAGTAGTTTTTTTTTCATATAAAAAACTATTGTAGTCCATTGTAATCTTAAAAAATGCATCAGAGTTTATAAAGGAATTGCAGATTATTATCAACCATTCAGTGTTTAATTGCTGCACAGGGGTTTTAACGCAGGATGTAAAGGTTGTAGTCTAAAGTTTAGGGTTTAGACTATAGTCCACCACGCTATCCTATTGCACATAAGTAAACTTCTTACATCTTTGAGAAAATTATGTTGATAAGGTGTGGTGTTTCCCCGTGATGTTTCTCGTCAACGTCAAAATCTATTTTTTTTTAATCTGTTTCTTTTATTTATTAACTGGTTATATGAAATTAACATTAATGTATACATTTAATTATAATGCTTGTCATAAGGTTGATACATTCGTCACTTTTTACTGCTTTGATCCGAGATTTGCATATTCGCTCTTGTGGCAATAACTTTTAAGTTAGGTATATTTAATGTCCTTCTGGTGTATAATATAGTGCTTTGGGTTCTAGGTGTGGGTCATATGGTCGGTGCTGGCATTTATGTGTTAACGGGAACAGTAGCACGTTATATGTCCGGACCAGCAACGGCTTTGAGCTTTTTACTTGCTGGTATAACATCGACGCTAGCAGCCCTATGCTATGCTGAGTTTGGGACAAGAATACCAAGAGCCGGTAGTGCTTACGCATACACTTACGTCAGCCTCGGGGAATTTTGGGCGTTTATAATTGGGTGGAATATAATACTGGAATATATAATAGGTAAGAAGAGTCGAGTCCATTTGGAATGATGTATTGCATGTTATAACTTGTTTATTTATTTCGAATTACCATTTTTTTCAGGTGCCGCCTCCGTTGCGAGAGCTTGGTCAGGATACCTAGACGAAATGCTTCATGGTGCTATCACTAATGCCACAATATCGATCACAGGAGAACTTCATGAAACCTTACTCAGCACATATCCAGATGTGTTAGCGTTCTTGATTTGTATAGTTGCATCTTTGATTTTGGCTGTTGGAGTAAAAACATCTGCCTATATCAATAACGGCCTTACTATTCTTAATCTTCTGGTCATATCGCTTGTCATATTTTTAGGCTTTTACTATGCCGACTGTTCTAATTGGTCCGAGGAAAATGGAGGTTTCATGCCGTTTGGATTCAAGGGCGTAATGGCAGGGGCAGCGACATGTTTTTATGCATATGTGGGTTTTGATAGTATATCGGCATCAAGCGAAGAGGCCAAGGATCCTACAAGGTCAATTCCTATCGCAACGATTTTGTCAATGTCATTGGTTGGAATAATTTATATCTTAGTAGCTATAGCACTAACGTTGATGGTACCTTATAAGAATATTGTACCCGAAGCTGCTTTACCGGCAGCGTTAGGCGAAGTTCATGCAGACTGGGCTAAATATGCCGTCGCCGTTGGCGCAGTATGTGGAATGACGACCACTTTATTGGGATCACTATTTTCTCTACCTCGTTGCTTATACGCGATGTCGGCTGATGGTTTATTGTTCGGTTTTCTCAGCGATGTCAATAACAAATCACAAATTCCGATATCTAACCTTATTATATCTGGTTTGTCTTCTGCTATAATAGCTTTGTTGTTTGATCTAGAAAAGCTGGTTGAGTTTATGTCTATTGGAACGTTACTTGCATATACCATTGTGAGCGCTGCTGTTATAATTCTTCGATATCGTCCTACGCCGCCTATAGATGATAAACATTTTAGTGTTCCTCAACTGGAATCTCCTGGCGATCGTGAAGATAGTTCTGCCACCGGCACACCTGGTACTGACGGAGGATCTTCTTCTTCCGAGGTAAATTTCTGAAGCTAACTGACATTTCGCGGTCGTTTTAGTCATATTAAAAAACATTTTCCCCGTTTAATATTGTCCTATTCTTTGTCTGAAAGTATGTGTAGTAGCACGAACCCTAGTTGGTAAACATCTAATTTCAATAAAATATTTTACTAACATTCCAGTTGAAACAAAATTAATGTTATTTGCTTCCTGTGTGTTATTCTATTTACAAAGACACATGACGTTGTACTTAACCCAGTAAATAAATTAAGCATTGTATAAAATTACTCTTCAGGAGCTGTTATTTTTCAGTAGGACCACCAAATAATTAAGGCCTAATTGGACTTAACTGTATCCTCTTCTTCATGAATTCCAGATGTTTGAAGCTCTTATGGTAGGGCGTTTGCGTCCTGAATATGCGTGGTTGGAGCCGCTTACCGGGGGCAGAGCTCCCGTAACGACCTGGGTGTACATCTTCACCTTGGCAACTGCAGCCCTTTGCGTGCATAACTACTTCCTAGCCGAACCGGCAGGACATTGGGCACTGTTGCCCACATTCATCCTCCTCTCTATTATTATTGCATGTAAGTTGTAATAATTTTGTTAAAGCTGTCACTAGGCTGTCATTAACGTGTTTTTTATGGGAATGTGGTACCAAATACAGACAGATTTGCATGGACAGGTATAAGCCTTGTTTATATAAACCATCATCTAACTGAAATTGAGATGTAACGGTCCCAGGACTGGATTTAGTCACAAATGCGGTGCCTGGGAAATTCTCTTGAATTAGAATAAAAGGCTTTTATCTTCTCACAATACATGACGGTGATGAGAAACTAGTCAATATATATTATATATTTTTACGTAAATTCCTTGCTTAGGTATTTTTGAAGTACGTTTCAGTTTCCATTATTTCCTTATTTCCATAACTCTAAGAAGTTCGTGAACATATTTTAGGCCTGGTCATCATTTGGGCTCACCAGCAGAATCCGATGAAGTTGCCATTCCGTGTGCCCTGGGTGCCGTTGCTGCCTGCCATAAGCGTGATGCTAAACTTGGAGTTGATGATCAACCTTAATTCTCTCACGTGGGCTCGATTTACTATTTGGATGACATTTGGTAAGGCAACATTTATCTTGGTGACATCTTATTATACAAATATTTTTAACTTTTACATTATGAGAGTCTCCAGCTGCATCAGCTATATGAAGAAGCATTTTAAGTGAAAACAATTACATATATTTATTCCAGGACTCCTTCTGTACTTCCTGTACGGGATACACCACAGTAAGCTGGGCGAAGGGGTGACAGGCCTCCTGTCCCGCTCGGGTAGCGGTAGCGGTAGTGGCGGGTGGGGGGCGGTAGAGAAGACTAGCTCGTTAGCGCGGCGGGTAGGCAGACTCGGACGAGGTAAGGGAGATGACCGAAAACCCATCATAAGCGACGACGAACTGGCGAGACGGGACCCTTGATTCTAAGCTACGATACGCCATTTCGATTCTTTTTACAGACTTGGATCGAATACGTAATGGTTAATATGGAAACGTTAATTCTAGGTTTTCTTTTGAGTAGAATAAAAAGTTAAGTATGGGTGTTAGCAACAAAAATATATATTGTGAATTCGCACTTTATTCAAAAATACTAATCGTAAAACTCTGTAGTTCAATTGCGCAATACATATTTCGGTTTCCAAGAAATAGGGCCTTTGCGCTGTATTTTAAAGTACGTGATAAGGTACATATACGCGACCTTCCAATATAATCTGTTGAATATAATCTGTTGAGTATAACTTCAATATGCACAAATATGTGATCAAGTCAACAGTAGGTATTTTTAATAATTAAAGACAATATGACATTTTACTAATTTATAATTTGACAGAAATGGGAAACGTTTTCATTTTTATTATGCAAATATTTGGAGATAAATATATGAGATAATGCTGTCTTATTAAATAGTATATTTTTTTTATAGCGACAGCCAAAAGTTATCCAAATTAAAATAATAATAATAATAATAAAATGATATAGGACAATCTTTATATTAAAGTAAGATAACTTGTAAGAACACCCATACTTAAAAAAACTATCCTGTGCGACAGTTCCATAATGTAGAGAATGAGTCAAATTAAATTTTATTCTAGTCACAATCTAGTCTCAATTTAAATATACATCTATATTTAATAATGTAAGAATAGTTCATTGTAAACATTTAGAATTGTAACAATAAATTGTGACCATGTAAAATGCAATTATTACTGTTGTTGTGTGCTTATGCTGTAAGCGATGTATCTTATTTTTCTATATAACATGCTATGGTCTCTGTGAGTTTCTTTATCTTTAAATAATACCTATCAATTACAACATACAAAAATCATTGGTGCATTTATCAGTAACCAGATAAATTGTGGACTACGATGGGGTTTATACTCGCAAATATTTTTTTTGGATAACGATTTTTAGTGTGGAGTTTTGGTGGTTTCGATTCACATCTTGTTAAAATTAAATAGAACATAATGAAATAACTCGATGAGTGTAGCATTGCTAAAGGGGTGTTCAACAGCGGTGGTCTGTGAATGAAGAATGGTCGGCTAGTCGTTATTTTTTTCTCACCTTATGATATTATAAGTATTGTCCACAAAAATTGCCTCAGAAATTTACCGACTAAAAACAAAGAGGTTATCATATTATACGTTTTTTTGACTATTTATCAACCTTCCCCTTATATACGCCCATGAATGCTTACACATTTATCTAGGTGTGGGTCAATGACAAACATGATTTGTACTTAATTAGTAATTTTATTCGAAATTATTTGTCTGTTACTCAAATTATTATATAATTAAAGTCAATTGACAATCTAATTGGAATATATAACGTACTAAACGTACAATTAATTGTAAATAATTTAATTGTTTTGGCGGGAAAACAGATTGACAGACAGGTTATAGATCTGTGCATACAAAATCACGCGGCTTACAATTGGTGAATACAAAGTTCTATTCAAATACTTAGAAATATCATAGGAGCTTAAAAAAGTTTTATTGTGAAGTTTCGCTATAATTTATCAATGTTCGCCAATATCGTGTTATAAGTAATAGAATTTAAAATATATAACAAAAACTTATAGTATTTAACAAAATAACAAAAACAATCAATACTTACTAGATGTTACGTATAACTATACAAAGTGTTATAGCACAAAAAATATGAATATGTTTGTAACGCACCATTGTAATTTTATGAAATGTTAAATTATCTCGCAATAAATGAATAAGTTCTTCCAGGCGCATTTAAACCAATATAAGGGTTCATTTTCAGATGATTCTTGGTATTGGAAGTCCCTACTTTCTCACGTTTTATAAAACCTTTAAGAACGTCTATATTTCCATTCAGTTATTAATTTAATATATAGCTCGGCATTTCATATAAGTTTTTAATCATTTTGATGTATTATATTTTGATTTAGTTGATTTGATGATAGTTTAATAAGTTTGACTGTTCTTCCTTGACATAGGCGACATAATTATGATTTAAGTATGTTTTATATTTGTTATAAAATTACAAAAAATAAGGTGCGATGTCAACTGATTTATAACCGCTACCTAAACATATTACGTCATCAACCACCATTAATTTAGCCCGTTTGTAGTATGATGTAGATATACAATATTACTCAAATGTATGCATATTCGATACGTGTAAGTGCTAATATCCCAAGAATTTAACTTTCACATGCAGTTGTATTGTTATTAGACTATGTGTATATTTTAAACATTGTTGATGTGTATTATATTATTATCAGATGTGAATATAAAAAATACTGACATTATTTGTTGTTTCAATCCCTGTATTTCACAAATACATTATTATCTAAGTAATTAATAAAATTAACATTTTATTAAACAATGCTTCAATTATTTAAAAACATACCATTATTTGTACGGCACCAAAAATAAAATGAAACGATTTTAATGAGTTTGAAATATCTGTAACTAGGTTATTTTTTACATCGAAAGTAATTAAGGTTTTCTTTAAATAACTTAAAAATAATACTTATTAAAAGAAACTTATTATTTTTATAATTTCATATAACACAACCAACTACCTACCATTTCAAATAGTAACCTATTCACACAATCTTTAGGTCTAAATTGATAGAAGAATTTCACGCGGACTCCAAATATTGAATGGCTGATTAAATAAACATTTATATACTGTTGCCCGTTAGTCAAAATTGATAAACATGGGTGTTATTCGAGTAGCCTTTGATTTGTAAGCCATCGGTTTTATACAATTACATTTTTAATTTAACCGATGTGACGTCCCTATTTTGTATCGCACTATATTAAGCAAAATATGATTGAAGTTTTTTGCTATAGTGTTGACTATAGGACTAATAATTGCAATAACATAACGTATTGCTACGGATTTATTAACATATCCCGATTCACGAATACGAAAAATTGTTTAGGGTCGAATTTATTTAATTCTAACAAGATTGGCAAATTTCACACGATTGCGTACTATAAATAGCCAAACTACATGGCCGCTAGTGATTCACTGCATTTTCAGAGCAAGAAGAATAATAAGGGATCAGCCTTTAGGCCCTCTTACCTTAATAGGGACACGAAGACGTGTTAGTGAATGATTAAAAAGCTTGTACAGTTTAGCGCGAATAATATTCAACAATTATTTGAGTAGTTACACTTACTCTATTAATTCAACTTATTTAAATTTCCAATACAAATAGGAAAACAAATTAACGTTCAATTATTCACGACGAATAAATACAACTAACCGGAATAAAACTTATTGGTTCAACCTAAATTACATTTCATCATCTATAAATAATACATTTCCACAAATTTAAACTAACGTTGTACATTTTATATACAAATACTTCAGTATTAACACTATACCATAGAAAAGGATATAATATCAACTAATGTTTACGTCTTTACTATGCTCTGATTCAGAACTCGTGATACAAAATTAAGAAATTTCACGACTTTTTTTTCTTTCGGGATCGTTTCTATATATGACATAGTCATTTATTTGAATTTTATTTTAAATGTGTTACTTCAGATATAATATACGTATATTAGTTTATCTATTTTATTTCAATTATAATTATAAATACGATTTACTGCTTGCCATCGATATTTAAGCTAACATAATGTTACGGTACCGTCAGATTGAAAACATTTTAGAAATACATTTGAAGAAATATTTTATGATCAATTCATCTCGAATTATGATTCAGAGTAGAGTTTATACAATGTTTTAGTTATTAAATATTAATATTATATTTTATTACTATATTAGTTGTTTTAATTAAGACAAAACTAATTATCACACCTGGTCTTAATTTGATATAATAATAAATGGAAAACAAAATAGTCTCATCCATAAATAGATATATTGCTAAATACAAAACCAGTTCATAATAGTTTGATGATATATTGTCTAAGATTAATGTACCGACTACTATTCAATACTTTTTGTAAAATCACTTGTACTTAACATAACTGAATCGATTTATATAAATCAAATAGTACACACATAAGAAATACGCACAAAATCATAATTTTTGATTTTTTTTTACTGATAACGCTAAAAATAACTGATTGATTATGTAGGAGAAAAATGTACTGATCGGTTTTATCTTAATGTAAAAATAATGTAAAGGTTCTTCTGACGGTGTATTAACATAAGTAGTTATAAGAAGTAAATATTACTTTACCTTACGGCTATTTGAACATTGACAAAATAATATTTCCCGCTGGTAATAATCAAAACTAAAGGAAGCACTGGGACTCGTATAACAAACACGTTAAAATTACAAAACAATAAAGCCCTACATATAACTCAATGATTAATATATACTCAGAATGTGTAGTATGTTGTAGATCTAACTGGACGTGAAAATTTATCATTCGTTCGGGAAATTTCAATTTGAGTGTTCAA
>DWLI01000612.1:0-19901 GCA_018249915.1 Cecropterus dorantes dorantes | reverse complement strand
GCTAACCTTAGGTGAGACTTTGATCTTACCTAGGGTTGATTACAGATGTCCATGGGCGGCAGTAGCCACTTACCATCGAGTATGCAGCCTATGCTCGTTTCCTACTTCCATACTAGTCACGCGGTCGAACTAGTATAGTCTATCACCTTTTTAATTACTTTCACGAAACTAGCGTTCACGGATGACCGATCTAGGTGACCTTGACAATGTCAATGGTAAAAGAAGCAAGTCAAAATAAACCGTTCGCACTAATCTGGTCGGTTTTACGTAAGCGTAGAGATTATTTTGGCGTAAACATTAGCTTCGTTTACTTAAGATAATGGTATTGGCAGGCTCACAATAGGTAGACGGTGGGACTGACTTCTGTTTATTAATAACTCATTAACGATAATGTATAAACTGTTTCCTCGGTGAACGGAAACATGCAAGTATGTACAAAGGCGATCCATAGCCACTATTTAAAACAATATACGTCTACGGATTGATTGTTTTCGTGAAGTCGCAGCTCTAGGAATAGTTGTTTTGGTTTAACGTGGCGTATGTCCGGTCTATTTTGGTGTAATAAATTGTAGTGGTGCACGTTCAAATCCATATTTTGTATTGACAGACACATGACAGCCGACTTGATGGTAAATGATGGTGTATTTGGTAAACACAATATGGTCCATATGCTTTGCATTGCCATTGCATCTTAGAACTGAAATAACTAAGAGGGATATGAATGGTTTGTCTAATACGAAGTCCTTCGTTTTCTCCAAATGTAACAGAAATTATCCCAGAATCTTACGATAACTTAGCTGTATATTTTATTTTAGATCTAGTTTAAACATTATTCGTTTAAACGTCACTCTCTATCTCGTAGATATCGACTAGGAATTCCATCTAGAATTTAGTAGCCTCTACTTTCGACCGTGGCGAATATCGCTCACAGTAACTATGGGAAACATTGACTCCAACCTGCTGTTGTTGTTATATGTACACCAGGCATTTAAAAACTAATTTCAAAACGTATCTCGGTTATTTATTTTTATAACGCATTAGATGCAGATTTATAGGATAAAGATTTATAGGATGTGTTTAATCTTCACAAATACCAACGAAAAATTGATCGAGGTCTCCTAATTAAAGTAACCACTCAAATATGCCCAAAATAACAACGTAACGTTAAAAAGACAACATGGATTTGCTATTTTCGTGTCTATCACTAGCTTGTTCTTAATGCTCTACCGCTTGTGTCACGTTAAAAAGCAATGTAAAATGTACCTAGGTCATATACTGTCTGTATACTAAATTTCAGACAAATGGTGATGCAGTTTCTGTGTGAAAGAATAAGAAACATTCAACCATCTCATAAATCGTCGTCTTTACAATATTAGTAAGATTTATGTAAGATCAATTTGTAACGCCTACGATATTGTTGTGACCAGCAGACCTACGTCTCACGATTTCCAGTCACACTTAATTACCAAATCGATTGTGAACTAATTACATCGTGACCGCGCGTCATTTAATATCCGCCCGTGGGGCCCGCCGTGTCACACATCCATTACGTGACGATAAGCCTGATTGCTTGGGAAATTGTGGAAAATTCTTTAAAAATAGCAATTTCCTCGGTCTTCTGACAATGTTTTCCTTTCCGAAATTTCGTAATACAAAGTCGAATACCGTTTATGCAGGTATTTTTGATACGCGTTAATAATATTCATGCAAAAGTCTTTTTGATACGCGTTTAAATATCGCACGATGCGAACGAAAGAAACCAAACTCAAAATCGGCAAATTTAGTTAAATACTTAAAACTATATTATAATATCTATCGTCTGGCAAATTAGTGTCAATTTTGTGCTAGAAAAAACATAAATTTTCATTTCTTTAAAATACGCTTAACTTACAGCACTGTATTTTAAACTACCCAAAATACAATACAATTTTAATTCGAATACAATTTTCTTATCTTCACAAAATTCGGTAAATGCAAAATTCGTATTGGATCACTTTTGATTTTACCGCTTGGAATGGTGTTTAGGTTTCCTTACGATGCCTTTTTCCGGTAAAATTGTGTTAAATCATTACACTAATATGTTTACTTAAATTTAATTGCAAATAACTAATTATTAAGGCGCGTCATGCCGTGTTTGTTTACCATTTATATTATATTATTATTCTAATTGTTCTATATTGATTATTATAATGTAATAATCAAAGCCAAAAAAGGAAAGACAATCATTATGGTAAGCCTTAGGGTCTTTCGTGTAAGACTTTCTTTTCCCTGTAATGATTTTCTATTTAATTTGTTAATTTTTATGAACAGAATGCTAAATTAAAATTCTGCTTTTTAACGAGTTTAAAAGCGTCTATAGTAAAATTTTGAATAAGTATAGTTTCTCAAAAATATAGATTTAAGTCTCTCGAAAATCGTTATCGACATACATTCTGATAAATTGTTTGTCAAAGCATAACATAATGTTATTCTCAAAGTTTTCTTGCAATATATGTAAGTACTTATGCCAGCCATAATGCCAATAATTTCTAGTACCCCATCATAATTAGAACCTTGTTATTCAAATATTCGTAGTAATCAAAATGTCTGACAAACAGTCTGTTAATAGGTGTCTCGATGATAAGATACTTAAAACGAAAATATCTCTTGCAATTATCACAATGAAACATTTCTAAGGTGACTGTCGCTTTCAATTAGTGACCGGTAGACAGACTTTTCTATTTATAAGAAAAATCTCTACGTTTACGTCAAAGGAACTATTGGCTTTGTTTCTTATGTTACAAATTACATGCTTCTTATAAAATTAAATTAAAATTTGAAAAACCCCCAACGCTATCAAGATTTATATATATATAGAGCATTTAAAAAGTCAAAAATCATATCACCTATATTTTAAGTATATAAATATAACATTTGCTCGGTAAAATTGTGCTGCAACGTCGCGGCGGAAGAGTACTGCTTAACTTAGTCAGGTCCTTTATTCGATCTATTTTATTTTTGTAGGGATTTAGTTCTAAGCTTAGCGGTCCACCTCTATACTTACCCGCATAGGTATGTACTACCTACTGTGGGTTGATATAGTAGTCATAAAAACTCAAAAATAAAAAAAAAACTAAGGTTTATATTTTGCAATTTAATTCGAAGTCGGTTTTAAAGAGATTCTTTTGAATATTTCCAGAACCGAGAGCACAAACACCGGACGGAAGTGTATGTGATGACGGTGACGCAGGAGCTGGCGGAGTGGGAGGACTCGCGGCTGATGGGGCGCAAGCGGCAGTGGTTCTCGATCGAGGACGCGCTCGCCCAGCTCGCGCTGCACAAGCCCATCCAACGCCACTACCTGCAGCAACTCAAGCGCTCCAAGCAGAAACCCGACGACCCCGGCAGCTAAAGACATCCGCCCCACTGGCGCCAGATCGAGCTAGGGTCCGCACTGCGTCAACTCAACACCCACATTGCAGTGCCGTCGGAAACCACTATCGTCCCGCTCCCAACGTCTCCGAGCGGAACCCCGAACATTCTCTATACACTCCAATATTGTTAATAGCTTTGTCCGACTTGCCATTACGACGATACCCGCTAATATCAGCACGGATGTCCGAGGCGGATACTTTAGTCACGTTAAGTTGAATCCGTATGTTTACGTAATAATGTGTGTTCGTGTGTCTCTTGAGCCCTCTGATCCCCATCGACCGTGTGGAACATGCAACACGAGCGCCGCCCAGCCGCGAGCGCGTACCTGCTGTGCCTATACGCAACAGTTAACGAAGCTGGAATTGATTATTATATGAATCGAAAATATTAATTGTTAAACAGGCTTTTATACTATTTTATCTTAAGAATTTTATCACCAGAAGAGTGATAGGTTTAAAGTCACGTGCGGTCACGCTTTCGGCGACGAGACTTGCGCCCGAGCGGAAAGGTATCGACGCCTCGCGCTTGGCAGCCGTTCAAACGATTGATTGTAGATATCACATGCACGATCATCATCCAACACGATTCCGACAATTCCGCGAGAATTTGAGAATAAATAAACTAGTATTCGTCAATTTGTTATAACTTAAGGAAATCAGGTTCAAGGTCGGTCAGGGTTGCCAGAAATTTATAAAAAAAATGTTTTAGGTGTTTTAATTTGATCATCTACTCACCGTTTTGAGTGCTTTAATAATTTGGCTTTATCATTTTTCTTGCCGTTAAAGTAAAATTAGACGTCGCATTAAGATATGTTAAAAATATAGTAATCCGTAGAGACAAGGTGGAGATTCCGCCTTTATTTATTGTTATGAAGTTTCAAAGCATTTATATATCAATTTTTATATAACTCGACGATAACACCAATAAGCAATAATTGTCTTTGTTACATATACAGCAATAATAGTTTTAGGTGCTAAGTAAATAAGTAAATATTATATAACAGAATGGTAAAATAAATTTACAATAAATTCCATTGATACATTTACATTACATATTACTGCTAATATCACTTGTTATAAATAATGAATACTGTTAAAGATCTTGTTTATTTGTATGCATATTTTCTGCGTGTATTTTAAATTTCTATGAATAGTAAATGAGGTATAAATAAAATTAATTGTAAGAATCGTTATTGTAACATGTCAATTTTTCACAAAATGGCACATGTTTTACGCTGCTAATCGGAGTACAAATCGACTGGCAACCCTGACAGTAGTTACTTAAATTAATACTATTGTAATACAATTTTTCTATTGTCAAAAAAATAATGAACACTCGTTCTACTATTGAGATTATGTTGGCACAATTAGCGACGTGATCCAGGCGGTACTGCAAATTGTACGTTAGTCTGTTTGATGCGACGCCATTTTGTCGGGCTTAATAATATGGCGGCGAACGCTATCAAACACGTAATTCTTGTAACATCTCTTTTTTTTTCTATTTTTACGTATATTTTTATACTGCGATGGAATAAATGTTAATTTTATTTTGTTAGCATTAAAACGAAAAGACATACAATCTCTATTTTTTATTTAAATTAATTCGGTTTTTATAAGTATCCTGAATGAGTTAAAGAATAAATTTTATATTGCTCTTCTGAAACGATTTTGTTTAGCTGTGGCGTGCCTTCCCACTCCACTTTCATGCTTCCTTTTACAATACCTACTCTATATTATATTTTCTTTACATTAATTTTAATTATAACATTTATAGGTATGTATGCTATAAATATAATATTATATTTTATGATGATTACTTGAATAATACGTTAAGTTAATCGTACAAGTAATATAATAACATAATCTCTTGTGTACGTAATGTCAATTATTATCATCAAATAAATAACATCTTTCAAAATAAAATATCACAGTCTCGTGATTTCACTAACTCTTCTATAATAATTTTATGGTTCTATTAAAATGAAAATTTTAAAAAGACATTCTACAGATTTATAAACATTAAAATAACTGATAAAGTTATTCAATCAGATTCTACAGTTCTTAAAATGTGCCTGTCTCAACAAGGCTGTGTATGTATGTATATTGTTATCATAGCACGTTGTAAAAATAAAAATGGCAGTTATTTTAAATTTATGAACACTGAAATTTTATTAGATATTTGTTCTTATTGCAAAATTATCCATCTTATTTTTTAACGTATATTTTAACTTATCAAGTTACAAACTATAATAACCATTACGAAATTATATCCTTGTGATGCTAGCTAAAAACACCCAAACGCTGAGCACATTGTTAGGGTAGGGGTACACCTCGACGGCCAGCCCGAACTCCACGGCGGGGTCGTCGTTAAGGTGGAGGCCGGTACTCTTCACGCTGGATGTCACGCTCTTGGTGTTCACGTATGGAATATTTAGCGGGAAGCCGAACATCTGCGGATTTAAGCAAAACGAGTATTTGATATTCGTATATTTTAGCAATGATAAATCTGTAGAGCCTATATATTTGGCATGACTTTGAGTGTCACTTTTAATTTAAAATAGTTTTTTTAATAACATAAGCGTAGGAAACGCGTGGCAAGTGATCACTTCAGGATTGAATAGATTCTTTTTTTTTTTAAAACACTTATTTTGATATTATTTTTGTACGTCCAATGTACGCATAACAATTTTCGGATCTGTCTCACGATCTAAAAATTGTTATGCATACATTAGACGTTCAAGTTAAGTACCAACCTTGTAAGTGACCATAAGTTGTTTAAGTCGTTGTCCGGGGACAGGCCGGGGCTCCGAGGGATTGAAGGCCCAGTATTCCCAGTGTGGCAGCATTTCACGCAGCAAACTGCTACAATACCTGAACAAGGTTATGTTGGGCTAAATGAATAAAAATACTGTTTATGTTATTTTTTGTTGTTATGGAACATTAAATTTATATTTTTTATTTCAACCACATACTATTGTAATCCCACCTGTTCCATATAGTCTTCATGTGCGAACGCCACTTCTGAACTTTGGTCTTCACTTTAGCTTCCAGACTCGAACGAATCTGCTCGATCTCCGGAGGTGCTGAGTACAGCCTGGTATCAGTCACTGGAGGTTGCTTCATTATCAATAAAGGATCTTCAAATACCTGTCATATTTCAAGAAAAAATATCACTTAATGTCTGTAGTAACATACATCTTCGACTAACACTAACACGTCGATCTACCGTATAAAAAAATCTTAAATTTGTTATATACATACCGGTTGCCAGTCCGAGGATTTAGTAAAATCGAAAGACACGCTTTCGCAATCTTGCGATGACTGTATATTTACCCAGATCTAAAAAAAGTATATAGCTATATGTTAGTTAATTAGTTCTTAAGTAAACACGCAGCTTTAGCGAGAGAATCATTACAAGCCGACCAAGCTAACTAGACGAACGGAAGGAATGCGGTCTCCCCTCCCAGTCCCGCCTCATGCCCTGCTCTCGTTGCAGTACCGTTCGCGCCTAAACTCCCTAATCTGTTATGACTTAAGATAATAAAATATATCGGCAAATATTAATTTGTTGTCCTCATTAGTTTTTGTTAAATTGATAACCAAAATAATTAAAAAAAGCGTTGTTTATGTATAAATTATTAAGACAGTAATTTATTAAAATTTACATTTCTTTTAAATCAACATTTTACAAAAATCATTATTTCTATTTTTAATTTAATTTTAATTCTGATTTTTGCCAAATTAACTTTTTATAGCAAAATATGTTGTTCCATCAGGGATCGACCAATAGCAATCCATTTTATAATTCATTTCAATTATCAACTCTATTATTGTTATATAAAGTGAAATTGGCAAAAAACGGACTTATATATGTTTTCGCTACACAATTTATAAAACAAATACAGAAACCACACAAAGTTCATTTACAACATGTTAGCTTACGTTCTCTGCGTCGAACACGTAACTAACTGTCTTCAAGGGACAACCAACGTCTCTAAGTTCAAATCTTTCTCCACTGACCGCATCATACACGACCCAGGTGTATTGCTTACTAGAAAAAATAACAATTTCGTCTTATTTGCTTGGGTACCGTCAGTGCGCCCTAATAATAAGCTAGCTAACTTACCAATCACAAGTTTTGACAAAAACGTCCCACTAAAATATTCAACCTTTGAATTTTATCAAAATATTGTAAAATTTAAATCTTGTGTTTTTGATATCTGACTCTTATTTTTGTTAGCATTCCTTTGTAAACCTACTTGCGTTTGATTTAATGTTAATAGTAATTCAAATGAAAATTGTAATAGTAGGTATTAAAGTTTAATTTCATAATCGCACATACCCATTTCTACTCAGAAATCCTCTACTCTTTTGTGGATCTTTATACATAACAATTTTGTTCCTCAGATCATACTTGACTAGAACGTAGCTACTTAACCCACGAGGCAAGGCCACACCAGTCACAACCCAGCATCTGATGCCTAAATGGAGGAAATAGCAAGCCAGGAGTATTGTATGGTCTAGTGGAGAACCGTAGAGAACTGTTAGGAGTTCCTGAAAAGTAAAAAAAAAGATAATATTACGCACTATTAAATACTTAAAACAATTTAAGAATAATAAACGAACACAGCCAGGAAAGTCATCAATTATTTCCAAGGGACATAGAAACCAACTGGCTGCAGCAGTGACACGACCTAAGAGGAATATCTAACATTTATATAAGCAGATGTCAGTATTGGATCAACGGCTATAAAGAAATTCAAATAGCGTATCGGTTTTAGTCTATACCCATTAAATGCAACAAAGTATCCATTACGCGATAATATTCGTCTAAGAGATACCTTACCGTTTAACTGTAATTTACATGTAAACATTAACTGGACTCGTGGCGGTCCTCTACGGTTCGGTTCGGCTCTTTCCTGCCACGAACGAGCAAGATGTGGAATAAGTTCTCTCCCGGAGTATTCTCGAAGCGCTAGACAAGCGCAAGACATGGGGCTTTTCAAGAAAAGTGCAAAAAGAGCTCTCCATCATAGCCAGCGATGCATCGGCGACTGCTCCATTGTTGCAAATGTCCAGGCGACGGTGACTACTTTCCATCAGGGGACCCGTCTGCCTTATCGTTAGATATAGCTATAATAAAGGAAAACTGAAGTTACCTTTCCTGTCAAGGTAACACCATGAGACTCGGTTATTTCGTAAGTAGGTATGAGCGCTACGTATCGCACCGCAGCATCCACTGACTTTATCACTTGATCCACTCCAGTATCCGCACCTTTCCATATATTTTCATGTACGCTACTTTCAGATTCCTTGTCCTCTCCACTCGTGGCAATAGATAACTTTCTTCTACTGCTTTTGGAAGATGAACTCTTCGAAAATCCTGAACTCTTTGATACAGCCGATTCTGTTCTCTTCGGGTCTTTGGGAAACCATTCAGAATCAGGCAATGGAATTGGTTGCAAAAACTCTGTTATACATTTATTTTCTCCAGAACTATTAATAAACGTTAGATGTAATTTTCTCGACGGATATTCATTCAGATATTCAGTCACGAATGTATTTAAGTGTGTAATTATCAAATCATCTTCAGAGTTAGGTACAGGTTGGGTGTAACCTTGAAACCCACCCAAATGAAAAAGGTTTGTCGTAATATGCAATGTTAAGAAAGATGACTCCTTTTTCATGAGTTGTATAACTTCTGGAATTATTGATTTCGGTTCTTTGGGTTCTAAGCTATCGTACCCGAATATAAGTGGCGGTGTGGTAATTTTAAATGTGCCACGAATCTGAAAAGTCCATAAAACATAAATTTATTATTTTCATATCTAGTTATTACCAAACTTGTCTAACCAGACTCTATGCATTCATTTGATGTTCTACTTATAACTGCATCCATTAGCCTTTTTAAGTTTCGGTCCTGGACAAAGCCTCTGATTGCTTTTTGCCAATACGATTACATAACGCGCCTCACAAGCGTGTTAGTGATTACATAATTATGTTCTTAATATTTCACAGGAAGACGCTGCTACCAGTATCCTCGGATTTGTTCATTGGTCATACTATTTACTGACTGACGGCACACATCATAAAAACATAACATAAAAAATACTCACTGAACCCAAACTTAATATAGTGTACAGCGGTATCTGCACTGTGCCCAGCCACTTGTTGTAGTACCTGTAGTGAACTGACCTGCTGAGAGACGAGGGCTCTTCCTCAGAGTAGACCTCGCTCACGTCCACCTTGCACTCATCGTAGATGTTCACGTGAATTGACGACAAAGGCGACAATCTGGCAATTATATTTAGTAGTTGATGAATGATGAAAATGAAGTATTACCACGCACTAATTTGATATCACTATTCCTTGGAACATTTGATCATTGATTTGATTGACGAAATCAAATGTTTATTAAAGAAAATTGATTTTACTCATAGATAGGACATAGATTCGTCGTTGTAATCTAACAAAATATGTTGAGCGCAGACTTTGGGACTATGTATTGTATATTATATGAAAGAAACTAACATACTTAAATTATGTTTTTGTGTTTTTGTGCCATTAAAGTCGGTTAATTTATATATTTTTATAAATAAATATGTTTATTTACTTGGTCTTTATCTTAACAGTGTGATTCCATGTAGGGTGACAGCCAATGGCAGTGGAGCTCTGGACGGAAACACCATGGTAGCTAGTTCTTATAAAAGGTCTTAATGGACGTACTTTGAAACCTGTGAAGAAAGACAACTAGATTTTTTAGTCATTCGTCGTTTCCTGTTCTGCCATCCATAAAATTGAATTCTGCAAATTTCTATCAGGGTATTCTACTATTTAGAACCCACCTGCAATACTGTCGTTATCTTCTACGTCTTCTGATATTATAGCAGTACTTCTATCCAAAAGATTAAACGCTCTCAAAATAGTTACACTAATTTCCTGCTCTTTTATCAAACATTCTGTTAGTAACTGTTGTTTGACTATATTTGATGTAGCCTCCAAATCAAAATTGGATTGATTTGAAAATATACCCCTGAAAACGTGTTAAAAAATCAGTAAGTCAATAATTTAACTTCAAAAATAACCTAAAGTCAAACTAAAGTATAATTTGATACCTCAAACTTAAGTCCTTATAATCTCTGACTACGTCCTTATACGTTTTCTTTAAAAGAAATTCATTTAAATTCTTCTTGAGTTTCATATTTAATTTCTCCATATACTTAACGCTCATAAACCTTTGTAGATCAATCGGATCCATGTCCGTGTTAGCTTCGAGATACTGCAGATAAAATTCTTTTTCTTCGGTTTTTTGCAAACAATACAATTGTTCCGTAGAAATTTGACTCGCAAACAGTGGTACTGCCTTATCTACTATATCATCAAACCCACCGCAGTTTCTTAAATGCAACAATTTTAATCTAACAAATTCTGAACTATTTTCGTCAATGTTGAATGTGAAATCATCACGAATAGTAATTTTGCATGCATCTTGAAGAGCCTTTATTATATTGTTATCATCATTTACCTTTTTATTATAAATATTTTCAATAATATCTGTCAATAAGCTAACATTTGGTTTATCGATTCCATGCAAAAGACGTTTTAGCTGCCGTCCCTGAGACATTGTTTCCCTTATTGACTCAAATTGATTTTCATTAAGTCGGTCACTCCATCCTATTTTTATATTGACTTCAGCAATTGTAGACAATTTTCCTTTAAACATGTTACTGGTTTTGAGCCTTACTTTGTTCCTTGAAGCTATATCTTTTATTTCAAAACCACTACCAACATATTGAGCCGTTGGTTCGACAGTATTATTGTAAGCGAATTTTTCTTTATGGAAATTTGCAGTAGAACTACTTATTCGTATTTCCGATAAATTATTCTTGATGGAAGATACTTTAATTTCATCTTCACATAAAACTATGTCTAATATCATGTTGTTCGGTAATATTTGAATCGATAAAATATCAATAAAATCTACATAATTAAAATTAAGTTGAGAGGTAATACTTTCTGATTCACAAACAAAAACATTGTCTACATAAATTTTAAATTTATAGTTGTGTGTCGATGCTTGATTTTCACTCAAATCTTTTTTAGAAAGGTTGTCAACTTTCAGAACTATATTCATTTTATCTTTGACTACCACTTTTGTAACAATTTCTTCCACTTCTTCTTTTAGTTTGTCTTGGTCAATATGTAATTTCGGTCTTGATATCTTTCCTCTCCCACAATCACCCGCTTCGTAACTTGATTTAAATTCCTTGTACTCCAAATATTTATTAACATACTCATACTCTAATCGGTCTAGCATATCCGAATATTCGATTTCAAATACTCTCATCCATTCTTTTTCAAAACCTTCATCATCCAAAACATTATTAGTCACTTCCATATCGCATTCTGTATCCTTATTTCCAGATTTACGGCGTATCATTTCCATATCAGCCCAAAGCGATATAACTTTGTATTGTAATTCCTTTTCAGTATTTAATAACTGATAGTATTTGTCTTTTAAATGCAAAAACTTACCCGTATACCTCAGCACAGTTTGATCAAATCTTAAATCTTCCTTTTTACTCGAACTTATGTTAAGAAGTTGTTGCTTAAGATTGTCCCTTGTCTTTTTATTAACTTCGATATTCTTTAATGTTTCTTGGATATCTTTTTGAATATCACAATATTCTTTATAGCAATCGATTAGCTTAACACAAACCATTTTTTCCAATGAAAAGTCATGGTGATGAAGAAATGTTATTTTTTTCAAAGCTATATCCAAAAACTTAGTTGATTTAGAATTGTCGTATTCTTGATACTCTGATATAATGTCGTTAAACATTACTGGTTCAACATACTGCACGGGTATGGCTTCATCCTTAGCTATAGCATTTTCTAGTACTCTTGGAAACACTGGACTTAAATCGGATGGTTTATGACTCCACCTATAACGATTTAAAAATATCAAGAGAAATTAGTTTTTATCGTACATAAAAGTCTAGATGTATGTATCTTGATCAGTAATTGCAAGGATGTCAACGAAGATGTAGGTCTTAAGTATGTAATAGGTACATAGTAGGCAATTGCGGGCAACAGTATTTACATATATATTGTAAATTCGACGTACCCTTTGAAATAGGTTAACGAAAAAATATTGTAGTCGAAAATCATACTTTGGAAAGAAGATCTTTACTCGTTCCCTAAAACTCTCGACGTAGGTAAAATTTAGACGAACACGTATTATGTCGATTTTTCCAGTCCCTATATCGTGACGTCCGGCCCGAGAGCTGACGATTTCCCACACAGTAAATATTCTCAGTAATTATTAGTATTTATCAACTAATAAGTAAGCATATACTAATAACTGACCATTGTATGAAGTTGCTATGAACAATGCCAGAGGAAAATCAGTTCAAGACTTTGAAGATCATCAGTATTAAGTATATACGATTGTGTTTTTTTTATGAAATTGAGAAAGCATCCAAGGATGCCGTGTGATATTAAGGAGATTTTTCTCGTTCCTATGGATGTATTCTACATCAATAGGAACACTGCTGTTATAAAGCAGGAAGGGTTACAAAGTTTTTTCATAATACATAAATATGCATACTAAGAAGAAGAAGGTTAACTGCAGCAGAATAATTGATTGTTGATGTTGGTGTATGATGGACTACTTTTACTTACCCACGCTCAACATCACCCCACCAGGCTTGATTTCGTCGGAATACTTTCTGAAATCTTGGTGTTTTTTCAAGATACGACGCCTGCTCCTTCGAGTAATCGACTTTCGTAATTATGTTGTTCGATAAATGAGCTTCTGACGCAAGTTCCGAAGTAATAATATCCATGATATTAGATGAATCCTTCTTTTTACCTTTCTTCTTCTTTTTTGCATCCTTTTTTGCGGCTCTCACATCAAACTTTGTGAAAAAATCGTACGAGTTTGGTGCCTTTGCCGAAGCTTCGGGAGAGAACGTAGTATCTAATAAAATATCATTTTTAATCTCATGATATTCTGTGTCACTTTCCTTAGTACTGTTAGCATTTAATGAGTGTAATTCTATGATATCATGTTCCGACATTATTTACTCGTCATGTGCACAATGTTATTGAGATTCAGACCTCCGAGTATTAATCATAAATCTTTAAAAAAATACTTATTTATATCACTTTCTCCAACACACATGACTGACTAGATTTGTATGATTATAAAGTTTGTATGTACCGCCAAAAGTAGTCATGGTAACAAAGAAGCATTCCAAGAAACGTAATAATATATCATTTGTTTTATAAATGTTAAATTGTTATTTATCATTAAAATATATAAAATAATCTTATGAAACAATACCAATTATATTTAATTTTAAGTAGATTACACTTAATAGAATTGTTTCATATAGAACATTTTGACTATGGAAAATATATACAAATGAAATAAATTAAACAATATATATATATTAGAACCTAAAAGAAATAAGTAAATTATAGGTAAAACATATTTATATATATTATTATATAGAGTCCAAAAGGCTGGATTATTAAATAATAATTATTATTACTCAAATCTTATTAAAATCAAATCCTATTTTAACTGAGTATGCCAAGATTTCTCTGTGGATATTGTTATTATGTCAGTAACGTCAAAGACACAATAATACATGTCACTCAGACGGCAAATGTCAAAACAAAGGAACGATCGACTGCTTTGCTTTCGTAACTAAAATTATTTAATTTTACAATAATAAAGCTTTAACATGACGAAATTCTGTTTAAAGGACAGTGATGAATACTATTTGTCGCTCTCGGAGCAGCACAAGAGATTTGACGCGGACAGTCCCGCTACAAACGTGTTTTTTGACGATACAAATGGGCAGGTAATTGTTTAGATAGTTTTAAAAAATAGGTTTTTACATCTAACATAAGATTACAGTATTTTAGATTCCAGCGAAGTTTCAACACTGCCTTTACTTCAACATTTTATAAGCTACGACAATGTAAGGAAGAATAATGAAATTATAAGTGACTGGGCGAGCACGCTCACTTGACGTTTACAGTTTGCAATAAACAAACATGTTTTAAAAAACTATGATTTGTTGTTTGTTGTTTCAAATTATTATCATCATCATCAACATCATCAGCCCGCATCATTAGTCCACTGCTGAACATAGACCTCTCCCAAGGCACGCCACAAATCGCAGATCGTCGCGCCACCGAGCAGGAGGACGTCCCACGCTACGTTTACCCAGACGCGGTCTCCACTCTAATAACCGTTCAAATTATTAAAGGAAAGTATTTGTGCCTTTTCAGGTTTTTACAGTTCGATCTGGCGGTGTGACAGGCGTGACCGTGAGTGGAATGGACCAATCAAAAAGCACATCATTCAGAATGGAAGACAAGGGCCCGATAATATCAATAAAATTCTCTCCAGACCACAAAGTACTAGCTATACAGCGCAACACAGACGGACAGGCTGCTAGTGTTGAGTTTGTCAACTTCAAAGACCTGGTACCCACTAATGTTGAGTACTCACACACTTGCAAGTGGAAGAACTCTAAAATACTCGGGTTTGTTTGGCCGAAAGCTAATGAGATAGCATATATAACTGACCATGGCATAGAGTTGCTACAAATTATACCAGAGAAAAAACAGTTGAAGACTTTGAAGAGTACCAGTTTTAGGTAGTGATATAATTTTTATGAAATTGAAGTAGCATTTTGTCGCTTAAATTCTAACACCACCTGTAACTCGAAAAATGGTCATTTTGAGTTATGCATATCAGTTGATAGGGAATTAAAAGACGCATTGGTGACCAATAAAATTTAAGAATTTGAGACAATCACAGCGAGTTATTTGGGAAAACAGAACATTGCATATATTGAATCAGTCAAATATGCAGTGAAATCTATGCGTAAGTCAGTGTTGTTTCATACTAAAAGAGGTGACGAGCCGTGCTCTGGCGAATTAAAAAAAAGTAAATGAAACAGTTTTTTGCTCTGCTGAACATTTGGTGATTTTGAGATCTGTGGTGTTAGAACTTAGACAAACATATGATAATGCCTTTCACCTGATATTAAACACACTTTTCCAACAGAACACATCAATGATTCTGTGCTGTTGTAAAATAGGAAGTTCTACAACCTAAGTTTTTATAACATGTAAATTTAAAGCTTAAATCACTATTATTACTAGGCTAAATTTCAATCTTTGTATGAAAATAAATATTTCTAGCTTTAAATCAGGCACAATATCTAAATTACTTCATACATAATTTTCTTTTTAATATTATTTAAGTAGTATTTTAGTAGCTGAGATTAGCTATTTTCTATTTCAGTGGTGCTTGGTTTTCGTGGTGTGCACAGAGCAATATAGTCCTGCTTGCTGGCAACAATGGGGCTCTGTTGCAGCCATTCTCACTCAATGGCTCAACTGTCACTAAGCTTCAGAAACTCGAATGTAAGTATTGATTGAGAAATGTATATTGCCTATCAAACTATATTTGTACTTTTCATCATTATCAACTGTAACACTTGATATGGGATGCTCAAGTTGGATTTTCAGGAAGTTTCTTTTAATGTGTGGTTATTAAAAGGATGTAAAATTTAGGTTTGACAATTTCTAGCACTAAACTCTCTCATTTGTCCTCTCCAAACTCCAAATGATAGCTAACTTACTACAAGTAGTTTATATGTGATTGTCAGTACAAGTAAACAGATACAGCGTCTTCGAATAGAGTGCGAGCTTTTTTTGAGTATTCATGGTTTCTGTATTTACGGCAGTAATGGATAAGGAACATAGCCCCTGCAAATAGGTTCCCTATTTGCAGGGGCTATTTTACTGTATTTTTACCAACATTTTGAGTTCAGCCCCTTTTCTTCTCACTGTGAAAATGATAATGGTAAACGTCTAACAAACATTTCTTGTTGACTATAACCAGTGGACTCAGCGAGACCAGTGGTTGAACGCGACGTGTTCATCCTGCGTCTTTGCGACGCGTCCTGGTGCGCGATATTCCGACACGGCAGCTCGGCTTCACACACTCCTGGCCCTACAGAGGTACTTGGTATTGATTCAGAATAGCATAAATATTGTAATCCACTAAAAGATAAATGTATACCAGAGCTGAAAAGCTGATTTGAGATGTTTAACTGGTTTGTCACAAATAATTATAAAGTCAAAGGATTAGATGCAGTTATTTTTTTTATTCCTAGTTTCATTTGATTTAAATTGAGTCTGTGCAGTTAACAGTTGAACCATTTTGTAGGCTGAGACACTTCCAGACGTATTACTGGTTTGTGACTTACATATTAGAGCTTAGAAACTTGGTATGCAAATTTTATAGTGTTACTTAAAAGAAGTCTATCTGTGACCTGAGGTAGATTACAAAATATGTCCAAATTTTATACAATTATGTAAAAAAATTATTTCTCCCTATAATTTCGCTCAAGACTTTCTTCTGTTAACAAAACATTCTTAATGATCTCTTTATAATTTTACCTAAGACATAAAATTATAGTAGTACTATAGGGCCTATTTCCAATTTTCAGGTGTGGTTAATGCCTATAACAGTGCCAGGGGGAATCCATCATGTGTTGAAAACTGGACTGGTCGGGCGGTTTGCAGTTAGCGTTGTAGACCACCTTCTAGTTATACATCATCAGGTAAAACAAAATTAAAATACATTTATTCGAAATATATTTTCAAAGTTACGTATTTATTCGACGGTGACATATTGCACGGTGAGAATAGCAGGTACCCAAGGTGAAATTTGCATTTTGTGAATTAAGAAATTGTGTTACTTTGAGGAGTTTACTAAAGTGCACTTTGAGGAGTTTACTAAAGCGTACAGTTATTGAAGGAATGTAACATTTTTGCCTGTCCTTTTCCAGCACCTAATGGTCACTTTTTAATTGGCTAAGTGATGTATGTCTAATTCTTTTAAATATGATGATGTTTTATACCTAAATTCTTATAAAATATTTCAGTCCAGCCAAACGTCACAGCTGTTTGACATAATGGAGGAGTCCAAGCCAGAAAACAACACAGTGGTACATATACCCATTGTGCAGGGTATTTCCATGAAGCCAGCTACTGTAGATGGCCAGCTCTGTCCCATGTGTATCCTTTTGGGGGAATTTTCATAAATTTCTATAATTTTAGAATTGCTTATATTAAGTAAACATTGCTATAGATATATTCTAGAAATAAAGAGGATTGGAAGAGTTGTATTTGACCATAGATGTGATAAAAATGTCATTATTTAGGTATGTACTAGATCATATTAGATGGGCCATTAATCGCATCATAATGGCACTGACAATCTTACACACTTAGATATTTCTGGTATGAAATCTGACCACGGAGATTGATGAATTCAGATTTCCATCATGGGTTGTTACATGTATCTTTGTCACCCATGTCTTTCTAGTGTTAACTTCCATCCACAACACTCTGTTTGCTTATAAAAAATATCATAAAAATGAAATGATAAATAATCTAATATATGCAGGAATTATAGGCTGTGATATCACTATTTAATGAATATTTTAGACACACTTCTATAATAATATACCTAACGAATATGATAGACTCCGGGAACTGGGTGGTGTTCCAACCAGATTACATCATAGACGCGAGGCTCGGCTGTCTCTGGCGAGTGCAGTTGATACCCTCCGGACTGGCGCACTCTGTGAGTTATGTTTTCTTGAATTCTTAATAACTCTATAAACAGGTTTTTACTTACATAATGACCGAATAATGAACTTACTGTTTCTTTACTGGATGCCTGGGTGGCATATGTTTTTACCTGAGGTAGGCTATGTTATTCGAGCATATATATGTATGTCAATTTCTTTGCTACACTGTATGGCTGATACATTTTGATATATGAGGCGTCGTAAATACGTGTCAATTGTTATAGTGACATAGAATACACAATTTTTAAATGTTTCGTACGAGAATTGAAAAAATGAGTTATGAATTTTTTAACTAAAAGATAAAATCTACTGACAGGTGCCAAAAGAAGAAATATCGAAGATCGTAGCGGTGTTGCTTAGGAGGAAGGACGGCAAAGACACGATATACAGGATACTGAATCAGCTGGTTTCTAATGCAGCAACATACCTTGTGGAGCTTACCAAGTGCTTTGATGAAATCAACTCTGTGTATCGGTGAGCTAAAATTAAGTTAGAGTCAATGTTTAGACCCATAGTCATCGCAGGTCGATCTGATGTTGATACATATTTGCAGCAAATGGGCAGACCTGGAGGTGGCGCGCAACACGGCGGGGCAGTGCGTGGACGCGGCGCGCGGCCCGCTCGCCTTCCCCGTGCTGCTGGCGCAGCCCGACGTGTGCGCGCACGTGCTGCAGCCGCACGCGGACGACGCGCACCTCGTGCAGGTGCGTGTTGTGTGTGCAGCGGGGGCGGGCCGGGAGCTGGCCGCAACACGGCGGGGCAGTGCGTGGACGCGAATTGTTCGAAAAATTTAGAACTATTGGAAATTTGTCGAATTGTTCTTTTTTTTAATTTTTCGTCGAATTTCGAATGATTCGAAAATTTGCACTATTCGTTACCAATTTTACTTCTTTAATGATTTCACGTCAAATAGGATACCTGGTACCTATCTTCTCCAATTATACGAAGTTGCAAAATTTTAAACTGTAATAAATGAAGAAGAATTAACACTGCACACAGGTGGTGACAGCGTACCTGGCGTCGCTGTCGCGGCACGACATGGTGGTGCAGCACGCGGCGGCGGAGCTGTGCGTGCGCGCGCTGCTGACGCGCGGCGCGGCGGGGCGGCTGCGCGCGCTGCTGCGGCGCCGCGCGCTGCAGGACGCGCGCCCGCTGGCCTGCCAGCTGCTCAGCCTGGGCCACCTCGACCCCGCCGCCGCGCAGCTCGCGCTCGACATGATGTGCCGGCTTAGGGGACATGAGGTCAGATTGACGCCGTATACGCTGCATCAACTCACCTACTATGTAGTATTATATTAGTAAAAACTGAAAATAGTAAGGTAAATCAAATACCTCAATGTCACTGTTAGTGCATATTACAGTAAGTTACATATTGATACAATTACTAGTGTTCCATGTGGTGTCAGTTGTAAATATTAAATTCTGTCTGTGGATGTCCTACTAGGCGACTAAGGAAAAAAATATAGAAAATACAGCAGCATCTTCCTGTGTAACATTAACAATTACAATGTGACTATCGTCACTAATCTCCAGTAAGGGAGGCCTTTTCTGAACCTGTTATTTCAAAGGGCTGATAGATGTATTATGTGAAATTAATTATTAATCAAAAAAATATTTTAACTGCGATGTTCTCAGTAGAAAAGTGTTTAAAAGATATTACATTTTTGTGACTCAAACATGGTAATACTTGTATACCACGCTATTCGAAAGCACACTACAATACATTAAGTCCGTCCCGCAGGAGATAGTGGAGGTGCTGCTGAGCTGGGGCGAGCCGGTGAGCGCGGCGGGCGCG
>DWLI01000611.1:0-19910 GCA_018249915.1 Cecropterus dorantes dorantes | reverse complement strand
ACTTTCTGAGAATTTAGTATTTACACTTCCTTATATGATTGCTCTATAGTGATAAGAAATTTTGCTTTATATAAAATTCTGCGAAAGTTACTTGAGAATTCCAACAAAATTTTGTAGGTGGTTGACCATTGCCACACGCATTTCTACTTAATAACCGCAGTCTTTGTTAATTGACGGGTATGGTAAGGGAATTACTAATTTACTTATTTAACGCGTTCCAACTTAGCCTCCAGGAGTAGCAAAGCATCTGTGGCTAATCTCGGGTAAGACTCTGATCTTATCTGGGGTTGATTACTGATGTCCATGAGCAGCAGCAACCACTTACCATCAGGTGTACTGAATATATAGTACACCAACTAACAAATAAGAAAAAAAAACAAACATAATGTGATGTTTGACCTTTCTTAATAAATGGACTATTCAATACAAAAAGAATTTTATAATATTAAGTATAGTTAGGCCGAAAGGGTATGCACGTTATTGTTTCGGAATCAAATGGATCATAACCAGATATCTTTAAATGATATTTGTGATAAGAAACGAACACATACTAAGATAGTCCTACAAACATATAACATGTAACTGCCATTATATGAAACTTTACAAGCCATTTTTATAGACGGAAGTATTTTACCTACTGGGATTAGATAGTCATCAGAGAACGCTAAAGGTAGCAATGATAGCACTTAAGTGTTATTTTCTGTTAAGAATCTTGATTTAAGATAAGTTCTGTACGGGTTGCAGTGGTTTTATAGAGTGGTTTGTTACCGTGTCATCATAATACGCGTCTAGATATATATCTCAATGCCTACTGGTGTTTTGTGAAGTAAGAATGCGATTCTTATAATTACTGGTATATTTCATAATGTTCTCAGTTTCTTAGATTTTAATTTATATTGGATGAAGATATGGTATTAATGATAAGCGGATCTAATTTCGTAGAGGATGAAGGAAATTAATTTTTGAAGTGGTGAAATATATCGTTGTTCGGTTGCAAAAGACTCACTGCCATACTTATTTATCACTTTTAAAGGTAGAGTAAAGAAGTGCTTACAGTTAAAAGGTTATGTTCAATTTGAGGCCCTGGTCAACCATAGATAAGCAAATAATAAGGTAACCTCAGGGATCACTATTATCATCTGAGTTGTTGGACCACTCTTGACGACCTTTCGTGGTACTCTGATACAGGATCAGAGTACCACCGAATTGGGTTGAAAAAGTTAACATGTTTTAGTTGAGATATACACATAAATATTATTTTATATACTAACATTAATGTTTTTTCCAAGCACTAAAATGTTTAAAGTAAAAAAAAAAAACATCCCTGTATACCTAAAGTGATACTGTATATTTAAGGAATTAATACGGTATAACTGAGTATATTAGATATTACTAACACACACAATATATAATCCAGATTGATATTATGTCTCTTAAAAACATCGTATTTTGTTAATGGGTATCCAAATACCGGCTTTACCGGATGAGCTGTCGTTTTTGGGCATAACATGCTTACGTCTTACTGGCCCAAAACTATCAAGATATCTCTAACACAATCTCCGTTTTAATTATGTAACAAGTGACGAACACGCCTACAATCCACCTGGTGTTTAAGTAACTAACACGTAGGCCATCTGGGGAAATTAGAAATTCTAACTGCTCGGACACGAGACATTCGTATGGCGGTTCTTGCACCGCCATACGAAACTTATAAACTTATACTTAAATTTTGTAGGTGCCTAGGTCAAATTTTGACAAATATAGCTTAAAACATTTGGCGAATTCGTTATAAGACCAGATACATGTATATACATGTAGATACAGATGATCCGCGTGGCGGAGCGGTCACTATACCTGTCTACCGCGCAGTGGGTTCCGGGTTCGATTCCCGGCCAGACAGACATCTGAATGATGAGTTTAGATTTCTGTTCTGGGTCTGGGTGTTTGTGCATTAGTCTTTGTGTGTCCATGGCACCCGCGACACAGGAGAAAATTCTATTGCGGGGATATGACGCCCATAGCGTGAGAAAGCGTGTGAGAGTGTGTGTATACATTTGTTTTTAATGTTTAATCGTACATAAATTGATTGAGGCTTATTGGAGTCGACCACACGCAGACGAATCTGATATTGGAAAGTCTTAGGTTTTTTTTTTAGTTTACTTTTACCCTAAAAACAAGAAGAAAAGGAAACAAGTAAGCAATTAAGCATTATTGCTTACAACATTCTTCAGAGCCATGATGGGGGCTACATGGGCAGAAATAGGAAATTTTAATATAAGCTTATTCAATTGATTTGAAATTCTTCACGTTGAATATGGTGAATATATTTCAATTTTCATTTAAAATATTTTAAATACCTTTACTTAGTTTGTCTACGTCAATAATACCTATTATATATTTTTTATATGTAGTTGTTTTTATTTTCAGAGGTTGTATCACAAGTATAAAATATCAACAAAAAATATTAATCAAGATATTAAAGTAAAAAAGAGGATTAGCGTCAACTCCAACAAATATGTAATTAAAATTGCTTTTCCGTTTTTTTCTTAATTGTAATGATTTTTTCAATTATCCATTATGTTATCAGCACGACTTTACTTCGCGAGTTCTTTGACTATTTATACGTTAACAAGATGGCAAAGTTTTATAAAATGAAGTTACTTTCACTTGAGGAGTCTCGTCACGACTCACCTTCGTGTATTTTTACAGAATTTATTCCAGACAAATAGATAAACTTGAAAAAGCAAGCTCTTATTCAACCAACTACCTATTGAAATCGGTTATATAGTTTTGAATAAGGTACCTTTTTTATTAACTAACTAGTAATTTATGTATCGCTGTAGTTTTTTGGGATGAAATATATCTTTGTCTCTTTCTCGACCCTCGATAATGTGCGTGTTCTTAATGATAGGTATTTATTTGAGTAGTTGACACAAACAATAAATGAAGAAATCAAACAAACATTTTCACTTATTATGTAACTTAGAACCTTAGGTACACTATTCTATATAAATTGCCAAGTCTATGGCGAAATGAGTACTTTACGACCAATATAATATGATTTTCTAAGTTATACTTAACTTTGAGAAAAAATATTCTGGTCTCTTTATATAACACTTAATTAACAAACGAGCTTGCAGCTACCTGATAAGTGGCTACTGCTGCCCGTGGACATCTCCATAGATGGACCAACTCTATTAGAGAGATGACCACAGATGATTTGTTACTACAGAGGATGTAAGATTATCACCTCATATATGAGACAGTCGGCATCCACAAATGCTACTTGTTTTAAATTCGAAAATTCCAATATTTTTTATAGTCTATGATCATCACTAAAGCTCGCTTTTCGTTTATCGCTTATAATCAAACAACACTACAAATAATGTTCTACAGGAAAAAACAATATGGTCTTTCTTAGAACTAAGCGTGTATGTTTAAAATTAATTACGCAGCATGTTTAATGATGGATTTTGATGATATTGAGCTGTCAAAATAAATGAAGATGGCCATTTAATGACTCTATTTAGTCTTTTTTCATGCGTCGTTTGAAAGAACATTTTTCAAAAATAATCCATTGAAATTTATGCCTAATAGTGGAACTATTAGAACAATTGGTATACTTTATAATACAAATTTGAATATTTGATTGGAACGTTATTCTAAGTCCTGTTTGTAATCGTTGCGAAATACCTACATTTAAAAACGGTATGTAAATGAAACATTAACCAAATATAGTGGGTGTTTGTGTATTTTGTAGTCTTATTTAAGAATTGTGCAATAGAACGCAATAGATACAGGTTTGGTTGTAATTTTAATGGGCAATATACTACACTATGCTGCTATGTGCAATTGGTTACCTGAGGATTAAATCTACCAGCAGGAGAGGGAGTTTCACAGCAGAATAGAAGAAAAGCAGGTGATTGTCAGGCGAGTTCTGCGCTTTTCAGAAGTCATATATTTATTTGAATATTTAATTACTTGGCTTTTTTATAAAATTAAATTAGCAAACCAGATTAAGTACGTTTGATAGTAAATACTAGACAGTATTTACCATCAAACTGTTGTAGTTGGTCTGCATCCTAATTTTCTACTTCTATTTCAAAAAGTTAGTGCCACGGCTTTGTATTGTTTACAAAAGGTTCTATAACATTCACATAACAAACATAACTCATCCACTTAAGTGATTACAAAAACAGTTGTCAGTTTCTCATTCCCGAGTTATGTAACTGGCGGCCATTTTGTTTCCTTTCTTTTCTAAACGTCAAAACCATAAACGACCATTTCATTTCCATACGAGCGCTCTGCGTACTAATTACCTTTGATGTAATACCACTAATCACTCGTGTTGAAACACTTTCACCAGATATGACGTATGTAGTTATCATTTGAGTGGTTACATGTCATAACAGTAGCAAACGAGTATGATCCACTGATGGTAACTGACCACTGCCGTCCATGGACATCTGTTATCAAACTAAGATAAGTTTTGAACTAACTCAATGCCGGCCAAAGCCTTGCTACCCCTGAGGACGAAGTTGGACTGCCTTGGATGAGGATGTCTCTCGCACTAGGCCCTTCAAATCCGAACACTGCAGCCCTAAACATGGCTTTTACAGTGTAGAGACAGGTGTGTGGTCATGCCTCTAGACTGGAACTACAAAGAAATCTATACACCACCTGGCCAACGGTAAACATTATAAAAATAACAAATATAAATATATGATTATAGACTAATATTATCGCGGAATTGATACATATATGGTTTTTACGATATGTGGTTTATCGGCAAAAAAAAATTAAAAACCACGTATCGTGAGTACCCGTAACATATTAAAATATAAATGAACCACAGAATCAACAAATACCAATCGAAAAAAAACCATCAAAAGGCACAAATAGAACCCTTTATCATAAAAGACGACACTTATAGTTGCAACATTACAACGTACAGTGTTATTTTATTATTTTAGATTATTGTGTTTGGTGGGCATGTGGTCTATAACTTACATTTTCTGAGTGAAATCATGTTCGGCTGGACAGTGATAGGATAATAATGCCTTGGGAATTAAAAAGGTTGGGTTGTATAAAAAGACCAAAGGACTTTTCGAGCGTAAAATAATAATAATTAAAAAAAAATATTCGCTTGCTGATTCCGTTGTTATTGACTTTGAAATTTTTACTCAAACCCTTGAACATTTTCGTATTCAGTATACGAATATTATTTATAGGAAGGTCCTTCATTTTCCCCACTGACAACGTTTTAAGCAATTCGATAACCCAAATGGAATAAAAAAGAAAATATTTTCAATCGTATTTTTTGTGAATAAGTTACATAGAAAGAAAAAATACATACTCGAACATAGAACCACCTCCTTTTCGAAGTCGGTTAAAATAACATTGCAATTACGTAGTCTTTTCAATGTATGCGTAGTACTGAAGTCTTAACAATGCCCACAAAAACCTCCCGTACTTTATATAGAGGGATTAGTTTTTGTAACAACATAACAATGTGTTCACGGCTAATTTGAGAAGCAGATCGGTCAACGCTCCATTGGCTTAGAAAAACGAATTACACAATCACGATCATTGATTTATTGTCGAAACAATTGTCGTCATATTTATCATCTTGTTCTTAGAAGCTGGGTGGAAAAACATATGTGGATAGTGCATCATTTGAGCGGGTTTTTTGAGTCTTGTGTTATTATAAATTGATTATCTGTGGCTCATATTTTTATGGCAACTTAATCTTTATAATTTGGCGTCTTTGTAGTCTATTCGTTCGCCTGTATAGCATGAATGGCATGGCACTTAATTTCACAGTACGTTATCATTAATTGAAATTATACATATGAATAAATATGTAATTAAATTTCAGAGATTTGTTCTGAGAATTATATATAGTGTAATTCCAAAATACATAAGTTAATGTTAACGTTAATCCTATTATAGTATATTATTATACAAAAACTGCTATAAGATAGATTACAATTTTTATTAAAATTGATAGTTCATGAGATGTGCTCCTAGAGTCACTAAAAGAAATCATCTTATGTTATGAAATGGCTAATTATGTAAAATAACGAGATTACGTTACTTTTTCTCTTAATAAATGATGTATATTTATATACCTGAAGAATTCGTTACGCTGTTTCAGTTCCATAGCTAAACATCTTCAAATGAGATGATAGAAATGTATAAGTTTTAGAGAAATTCATTTTGTATTTAAATTTGAAGATGGCTGCATCTTTATTAATGAATAGTTTTAATATTCTCGGGGTTTCGGCTCTGTCTTTTAAGACATCTCAATGATCTGGGTCTAATGACGTACGACCGTGAATTTCTGGGTATGTGGATATTTGTCTTTGTCATGACAGAACAACAGGACCCGTCTGGCGTTATGAATGTGAAGTAATTAATACAGCGTGTCATTAAGATAAATTGTTTAGGTGACCTGCCTTTAAATGAAGTCAGTCTTATTGTCTTCATTATGCTCCAAACGCAAGCTGTTTTTCATACAATTTATATTTTTTTTATAAGGCTGAAGTAACAAATAAGCATGTAGTCAATCTGAAGTGGTCACTGCCGCCCATGTACATCTGTACTACTTCATATAGAACAGGGGTTCTATCTGAATTCAATCACAAATGCGTTGCCACATCCAAGGACTGAGATGGTCGTCTCATGAATACGTGAACAGGCATTGCGTTCCGTTCAAAACGCTAGAACTGTCTGTGGCTGTGGTCCGTCCCCGGTCTAACTACACTGATGCTAGACCTACACCGATTCTGCCACCTTACTAGATTGTTCCCGCGGCTCCGCCCGCTTCGATTACTTTTACCATAATAAACATCCCCTGAGCTAATCCAGGTCATAAAATTTTGTGTTCTAAATTTCAAAACGGCAGATTTTGTGTGAAAGAGTAAAAAACATACATATCTTCAAAAACCTCCGCATTTAAAATATTTCAAAGATATTTGGCGATTTGTTTTCTCAGAAAAAAAATAAAACTAAATTTGCAATCTAAAAGATAAGCTACTTTTCTAGTTTACTAATTACGCATATCTATCATGTTCTTACTTTATGACAGTGATAATGGGATTAAATTTAATTAGACTTATCTATCACTGTCATTTTCAAAAATCTATTTACCTACATACTATGAGAAAGAGAAAGCCTGCACTAAATAAATTATAATAAGTTTTCTAAAACCGTCTTAATTAAGATTATTAGATGCAATGGGTAAACACTCTTAAATTTTTATTCTTATCTGTTGAAAATAATGATTTTCAACTTCTAGAAAAGTTTGGAAAGATTATCCCTTTATCTAAACCATTTTACGCGAATCGTATAGATTTTAACTATAATCTAAAATACATATCATATACAAGATTGAGAATAAATCTGGAAATCACAAACCTAGATCTGTTCAAAAGATCTGGAAAATCTCGTAACAAACTTTTATATGTTTTATTTTTTTTCTTTTCAGTGCATTGAAATGGAAGCTTTAATATTAAAATATGTTTGATATAATTTATTTTTCTAAAAATCAATAGACTAACGCTAACAATAAATTTCCTTACATGTGTTACACATTTTTTTATATATAACAAAATATTTCATAATCACTTCGACTATCGCGATAGAGCACGAACAAGTCGTAGGTTTGTTAAGTTTTAACGGTCAATGTAGTTAGTAGCTCTATTATTGATATAATTTCTATGATAATAATATATTATTATTATATATTATATATATTATTGGAGCAGTGATAGCCTAATGGTTGAAACTTGGCCCTTCAATCGAGGGTACCGAGGATCGAATCCCAGGCACGCACCACTGATTTCTCAGAAATTATGTGCGTATTAGAAAGTAATTATCACTGCTTTACGGTGAAGGAAATCATCGTGAGGAAAACCTACACATCCGAGAGTTCTTTAAAAGTTCTTAAAGGTGTGTGAAGTCTACCAATTCGCACTTGGCCGGCGCGGTGAACTATGGCCTGAAACTCTCTCACTCTGAGAGAAGACCTGTGCCAGCAGTGGCACGATGATGGGTTGATGGAATATATTATTTGTAATTATGTTTTTTCCACGTAAAACAAATTACAGTGATTAGGGGTCTATCATAACCGGTATTTTGCCACATTTCCTTTAAACATTATATATTATAAGACTAAAGTAAAGTACCAAAACTGTAAAAAAAAAATCGTCTTTTTGTAACTCAACACTTAGTATAGATATTAATATTTAATTGATGAACCGCGTGGCAAAATCATTCATACGGTTTTTACATATGATGGGTTCTGGGTTCGGACAGGACAAGACAAGACAGATATCTGAAAAATTAATTTAGATTACTGTTCTGGATCTCTATGTTTGTGTATTCGTCTTTGTGTGTGTCCGAATCCTTAAAGATATCGATTGTATATAAATTTAAAATTTCCTTCATGAATGCAGGGCATTATAACATTTTTTGTCGCTTAACTGAAGTTCTCTGAACCTATTCAGTTGGAGTATTAAACGCACAGGTGCAGTGAACTATTTGTAAATATAGCGAATCTAATTTAATCATGTTTTTTTTGTATTACAAAACCTGCTTTAATAAACTAAACATTTTTTGTTTTTTTTTCCAGGTAAAAACCTCAATTCCACAACGGCTGTTTGAGCAACGGTAAATATAAGAAACGCTTTAATTAAGCAAAGTTAATAAACTGGAAGGCGTGACCGTGGATTACACGGTGTTCAAGTTTTTATAGATGACTTCTCTTAAATCTGTGTACTTGTTAATTATTTCAGTGTAAACAGACAGACGACGTGCATTGGAAGTAACTTGTGTTTTTTATAACAAAGTAATAAAATGTAATTGGATTAACGTAAAGCGTAGGACCTAGATACGAGTATAATATGTCTATATGTATATATCTTATTCTTAAAACCGGGATAAAACTATGAAGATGCTAAATAATATACATTACTAGCTGACCCGGCAAACTAATTAAATGACGATTGATCAGTTTTCGTCCGGAAAGGAAAAATGTTTAAATTACTAAAATTGCTATTAAAATATAAGGGTTGATCGTAGAAGGGTGAAAATTGAGGATTGTATGTATGTTTGTATGTTATATCATAAAAAAATAGAAATTAAAAATTTTGTGAAAAAATTAAAAATATAAATTTAGGGTTGTACTACCCCTAACATTTAGGGAGATGAAAAATAGATGTTGGCTGATTCTCATAAATACCGGATAAGCACAAAAAATTTCATCAAAATCGGTCAAGCCGTTTCGGAGGAGTATGGCAACGAAAACTGTGACACGAGAATTTTATATATTATTATAATATAGCGGCGATGCAAGTAAATAATAAAATTTACTATTTATACAATACTAAAGTATTTTTTTATTTATAACATGAACATTTGTGCTGCGTGATCTGGATATTAAAAGGCACCACTAATTTTCTTCCCAATGCTGTCGAGGGGATTAAGGGACAAAATTAAGGAGATAGGCAGCAGTGTCATTTATGTCATTCATGTCATTTATTCAGCAGTTACATTTCAATGTATGTAATGCATTTCACCCGCCAGTCGAGGTGATTATTGGCAAAAGCCCCAATTAGTTGAAGCATATATCCAACGGTGGATAATATTAAAGATGCCTCAAAGAACAGTCGCGCCATAGTTGTGAATAATTATGTATCAGATTTCAATAGCATATTTTTAAAGTTTTTTGTATTTCTATTGTAAAGTATATTTAGAAAAGTTAGGTGCGTTGCTATCTTGGGAAACAAAGTTGGAAGTTATATAAGTCTGTGTTACTAGACGCACTATCAGAAAAACTGGATAGCAAAAAATGCTGTTATCAGTGTTGTGCGAGAGGGCAGGTACCAATGCAATCACAATTATGTAATCGTGTGGTAAGGGACTTTTAGAGACACTTATAAAGGCATTATTCAAGGCGTTCCAACCTACTTCTCGGGAGTAACACCTTATCTATGTCAGACCGCAGGTAGGATTCTAAACAGTTTTGATTACAGATATCGTGGCTTATATAATAATACCGCGCAAGTGATATTTGGTAAATTTTAGACAGCCCAAAAAACTGTAATAATAAGCGACGATATATACATATGTGTGGTAGTGGCCGCTGAAAAGTAGCAATCGAGCATGAAGTTCTCATGGTGGACTGAATACCACCATGAGAACTGTATGCTCGTTGCTCGTGTTTGCTATAAAAATGCTCCATATCATACCCTTCATACCAGAAAACAGTACTTAGTACTGTTCTCATTAGACAGAGATACTTGTTGTCCGAATCGAACCACAAAAGATTCCTCCACCATCTGGCATACTACTCACAATACTTCACGTTTAATTTTTCAGGTTCGATTCCCGAAGACCAAATTATAAGTTATGAATAGATCGGGCTGCCTATAGAACGTGTTAGTGGTTTTCAGTAGTGCTATGTGTGACATCGTTATTATTTACAGCATAACTTTAATACTTTAATACAAGTGACATTTCATTCCACTAAGCCGTTAGTTTCCACGAGTCCATTAACCAATACAGCAAGAATCACGATTATTTAACCGTTTAAAAACCGTCAAAACGTTGCTAAAGTTAGTTAAACAGTTTTGTAAACGTTTGTTTAGCAATGTTTTTTACTCACTAACCATGTTGCGATATTTTAAAGTTCAGAATCTGAAGCAATGAAGAAATTCTGGATGGGTAACTGTTACTTGAACAACGTAATTACTTTTTGTTTAAGAGAAAAGTATCTGTAATATATTTTCAATAAATTTATTTAATTTTTGTCACATTTTCAATTCTGTTGCTACCCACATTTTTGTACTAAATCGCAGTGATTTAAGTTGTACCTTGTAATGTTTTACTTTCCCATTTAAGTGAATTTTTATAAATTCTTAATGAGAATAAAGTTCTTTAACCTTAATGAAGACTTACTTACTTTTATGTCTTATCTAGTCTAAAATTGCTTTCGTTAAAAACTACATATTATTTATGCCATATGCAACTGTAATTATGCATATGCATGCATATATTGTAAAATGTTTCTATCCTTTTATATTGTATAGTAGCGTTCTGTTGTATATACTCGTATCAAAAGTCAATATTTACATTTTTTAAGAACTTAAACATACTCACTAATGGTAAAATTGATCACTTTACTTTTATGGTAATCATTTTCGTCAGCTTTAATCATTGCCTTTTAAAATTTGCTTAAAAATAAAATAGAAAGCGATTAATCGTGACTTCGTTAAAATCGATTTGTAAAAAAATATGTTAAAGCTTGCCGTGGAGTAAAAATAGTTTTAAATCGAAATTAGAATGCAATTTTAAAACTAGAACGAGTTTAGTCATATCTACTCGATGCTGGTTATGTAATCGATGCGCTGTTATAGATCGAAAATCTATCGATTGTGTCATAACATTACTGCATCTGTTGTGTCGAGAAAACTAATTTGTTCATATTTTTGAAAATATCTCTAATGTTAGGTAACTCAAAACATTTTAATTACTTCTCTTCTGCGTAATTATAAATAAAAAAAAAGTATTCGATCTTCTGAAACTTCTGGTATTCACTGTCCACGTTCAGTCCACCTGAAGGCATGTAGTCGCTGCCGCTATAAATCTCTCTAACCAACGTTATATACATGTCGACCAAGCTGACTAGAGGAATGTCAACGTGACGTCACTCGCAAGCTCGCGAGTACTGATGACAAAAAAATAACAACAATGATTTTTTGTGAAATGTTGATTTCAATAAAATGTGTATTTTAATAAATTTCTATCTTAATAATTTATATATATATATTTATACTTAAACAACACTTTTTTTACTTATTGTGGTTCAAATTGTAACAAAAAACTAATGAGTACAACAAATTAATATTTGCTCATTTATTTTATTATCTTAAATCAAAACAGATTAGCGAGTTTTGGTGCGAACGGTACTAGGACGAGAGCGGAGCGTAAGGCGGGACCAGGGAGGACCGCATTCCTTCCGTTCGTCTAGTTAGCTTGGTCGAGTAGTACACATATTATGATGTTTCATGTCAAGTGCCTATGAAATACCTACATGTAAACAAGTCGATACTAACCAAATATTCTTATGTCTTGTAAACATTCACCGAGAGATATAATGTTGCAAAAGTTATGTTTCCAGCGCAGATAATGTTATGATAGTTTTGGGAATTGGCCAAGTGGTTTCCGATTTCTTGACTTATTCGGCCCGGGGGAGGCTCTTCCAATCCGGAACTTGTATTTCCCATATTAAAAGATGACGTGATATACGATGTTGGGCTCGTAAACGGTTATTTTTTAGTACATTCGTAGTAGGACCCTGAATTTTGTGTAGCCAACGATGTCAAGCTGTTTTATAGCGAAATATCTTTGCGATCGTATGTATTATATGCGAATATCATATACGTAATAACTACGTAAAATTTCTTTTAACATTTTTATGTTTTTGATTTTGCAAGTTTTCATGACACATAGGCTTATAAGTTTGGAGTTAAATATTGCACAACTTAAAGGTAGCAAAACTCTGGGTTGGACCATAGCTACACTTATTTCTGACTTATAATAGACGAATTTAGTGCTGCTGTGTTTTGTTTGAAGTATGTGCTAACGACAAAACACAGGCGTTGAAAGGCAATTCTTAGGGGTAAACATCGGATCTGTGGTAGTATCCAGCTATTAAGGTCAGAGACTAATTCTTTCTGGATTTGGTTAGAAATATTTGGTAGTGGCTACTTACCATCTGGCTGATTGAATGCTTCTTTGCTACGTTTAACTACCTATATATTTATTAAAAAGAGGTATGTTGAAATTACGTTAAATTACTTTGAAGCAGCGTTTTTTAAATATTTTTTCATATAATTAAATTAATATCTTACGTTAATCAATACCGTATTAATCATATGCCATTGTAATAAACCCTATTTCGAACAGAGATCTTACTTTAGATCGCGCACAGATGTCTTTATTACCACTGAAGACGTTTGTACGGCCGATATTAGAATCTGCACTTTACTAAACCTTTTTAAAAGCTTTAAAAGCTTTTATTATTATTTATCTTAATTGAATAATTTTATGACAATAGCCATGATATGGTAACAATAACCATTATTTTCCTACAGTTTGTGACAATAATAGTATTAACATAGTTTCGACAAATAGTTAACTCGGTGATCACTAGAATATTTTTAACAATAGCTAACATTTAATGCAAAGACATTTATTTAACTACGTACACGAAATTGACTAAGAAGCGCTGAACTTTCAGTTAAGATATTTATCATTATAAATATTCAGAGCGCCAGCTGAGGGCTCTCAGCATATATGTAACATTACAAACGTCACTCGGATGCACCTAATTAGGGCTGGCCTCCAGGAAATGCTTCGCGGTTCATAGTTCGCGTCCCGTGGGACCTCTCCGCCACCTGTGACCGCGCGTGGATACTTAGAACTTTTTGCTACAAGATTTCACACTTTTAAGAACTATCCGGACAAGCTTGTTCACACTTTGCTGTGATTTCTGGAACTAAACGATTCTCGGTGTTAGGAACGGGGGATAGGGTTTTGTTTTGAGTTCGACGTAGAGACTGGAGTACTTTAAAGTGCTAAGTTGTATTCTGTTACGAAAAACTTAACATAAGAGTAGGTATATTGTGAAATTACTTTTTTTATATACGTTTTATATCACAGATAAAAAAATATTAATTACAGTATCGGATAAAATTGTAATGATTAGAAGTTAACATGATCTTGCATGCGTATTTTTAAGAAATATACAAATTTATGAAGGTGATGTATGTGTATACATTTTTAATTAAAGGTAAACATGACCTGCTTAAGTTTATGGCGGAATTTAGCGAAAATTTATGGTTGATAACAATAATAAAAACTGATTCTAATTGCTAATTAAAACTTCTTATTAACCGACTTCGAAAAGGAGGTGGTTCTATGTTCGACTGTATATATTTTTTATGTATGTTCATCGATTTCTTTTAATCAATACTTATTGCAAATTTCAAGCATTGAATTCGCTGTGGTTCAAGGGATAATTACTTACATTTTTAAAAGGTCTATAATGAAGTAAATGCGCACGCAATCCACCGATTGGTACTTAAGTGGTAATTATCGCCCTTGATTGAATCCAATCTAATTTAATAAAGAACAGGGGCCACTAATGTCGACCACTGATTCGTTACCACGATGAGTGGTAAAATGATAGCCTCATATGTATCTCAGCATGAAACCACCGAAACGCAAGAACGACCTCACGTTACAAATAGGTATGGCTCACGATCGAACCATATACATTCTACCATATTTCAAAATTAGATGACGACCCGCGTGGCGGAGCGGTCACCGGTCTGACGCGCAGTGGGTTCCGGGTTCTGCTCCCGGCCAGACAGACATCTAAGTGATGAGTTTTAGATTTCTGTTCTGGGTCTGGGTGTTTGTATATTCGTCTTTGTGTGTCCATGGCATCCGCGTCACAGGAAAAAGTCCTAGTGCGGGGCTATGACTGTAGAAAGCGTGTGTTATTCTACCACCTTTCAAAATTACATGTTTTTATGATGACTAGGTACTTTGACAAATTTAATAAATGTAAAGCGCGACCATCTTCATCTATTTTAAGAATGATAATCGATTATTCGGATGTCTCCGGATCCGCAAGGTGTATCCCATTCACCATAAGCCTTGCACCAGAATCCTTTTGCTTCACCCCATCTACCTCGGACTTTTTGCTCTATTGTACTTGACACACTTGCGTAGGCGATTATTTGACAAGAACCATTCTAAAGACCCTTTCTCTAGAGATTATTTGCTTTCCTCTAAAGGTCTATTTTTGTAGTTAGGGTAAATGCCAGTATATTTACTCGTTTGATATTACAGAAAATAAAAAAAACGCAATGAATATTAATTGTAATTACATAATCTTAAGAAGCTAAGATTAGGTTCCAAATTAAATTAATTTTAATTGCCATCCGTTTTTAAACACGCTAATTAAGATTAAACGTAATTCTTTTAATTGAACCGTTTTTGTTGGATTTGTTACAAAAAGTGTAGAAAATTATGGCATGAATTACCATTTTTTCTTTTAATTAATAAATTAACACCTTAAAAGGATTTACAGTAATATAAGGTATGAAGAGACAAGATTTAATTAATCTCATGAAATAATATTAGGTATTATTGCGATAATAATATTATTATAATTTTTTTCGAATACTGAAATTAGCAACGAATATTTAATGGGGTACTAAATATAAGATTAGGCAGTTTATTTCAGCTGAAATATATATTTCTTATTTTTACATACTTATTACCGAACTCTTTGAACTACTGTCCACAACACTCTTCCTCCATTGCACGCTCACCGAATGACGTAGGAGGATTGCCACGAGTCCAGTTGAAGTAGATAGTCTACTTCAACTGGACACGTGGCGGTCCTCCTCGGTTCCATTTGCGCACTCTTTCCTGCCGTGAACGTGCAATTATGTAGAATGAGCTCCCTTCTGAGGTCTTTTCGTAGCGCTATGACATGGGGCTCTTCAAGAAAGGTGCAAAAGGTGACGGAGTGGTTCACCTTCAAAGCTGACGATAAATTGATCCAGAGGCGACAGTGACTACTTTCCATCAGGTGCCATCTGCCTAATCGTTAGGTACAGCTATAAAACTGTATAATTCACCTATTATCATATTATTACATACAACTTCTAAGGTTTGGTGAGGAAAGTTTCTTTTCTAGAATTTATTTATGTTTTTATGACGGTATTTGGTGCATTTACCCTAATACAGTGAAAGGTGCGTTTCGGACGGGTTACACGCGAAATGCTACAATTGAAATATTTTTATGAATAAGTGTTTATTTGCGATCGCATCTGTCGGGACATATGCAAGAATTTGACAAAATAAATGAACTTGAATTGAGATAGAAAATGTTTTTTTGCTAACGTCACATAATCTTACATACATCACATTTTGTTCGGTTGAAGCTAAACTATGTATGAAAGCAGGGGTATTTTAACAAAAAAATGAATTTACGATCCAAGTAAAATAAGCAGAAGTAAATTAAAAGATTAGCTATGCAAAATAACAAGAATTTAATTAGACAAATAAAGTGTAATTACTAAAATTGCAATTATAATTAAATCATTAATTTTGTTACGTTCAGCGCTTCGTGAAAAACTGAAAGGTATTTTACTGATCCATTATCGATAATTCGTATAATAAAGATGAAAATAACTTATAACATTAATTTATATATACTTTTAATTTATAACAATTATTGTAAACTCATATTGCAGAAGCATATGATATGGATTCTTCCATCCAGAGTTCCACTTTCGAGGTCCACTGCTAAACATAGGCCTCCACGGCGCCACTCCAACCGGTCCTGTACCTTCTGAATCCAACGATTCCTTGCCATCTTCTTCAGGTTATCAGTCCATCTGGTTCACAGATCTCCTCTCAGTCAGATCTTTAGGCCATAGAAACCACGTTGAATTGGTAGACTTTACACTTTAAAAAACGCAGTCTTGCAGATTTCCTGACGATATTTTCCTTCAACGTAAATGAATTAATAATTAATTTCTAATACGCACATAACTTGTAATTGGATCCTGTTTTCACCATTTCTGCACAGATCCCTAAAAAATAGAGGTTTAAGTGTGGCATGTGAAATTCAGACTCAAGAATCAAATTGAGATCCGAGGTTTCAAAATCAAAGAAATATATACGGGTATGTAATGTAATGCTACTCTTCAAATTTATAACAAATATAAATATCACTTGTATTGTCAATTCTCATTTATTTTTGTTATTCGTAAGTGAAAGATTTCCAAAAACAATTAGCATTTCTTTCTACCCCTTAACATCAAACTAATTTAAGAGTTTAAAAATAACGGTACCCAAATGTCATTGTGTTTGTGTTTTCGTTATAAATAAGCACGCCAGTTAACTGGTTCTATTTGTGACAAACCGCTTCGGTTGTAAAGAGAAGCCGTAGTCCTTTGTTTTAACAACGAAGTGAATAGCAATAAAGTAATAACAAAAATGAGAAATTGCTCCAAATATTAAGCATACCTCTTTCTGCAATAAAAGGGACAGGTAGAAATTTTTTCGCTGAGAAAAAATATGGCCTATAAAAGGTTTGGAGAAAGCTTCAAAGATGTGCTACATGAACAAACACGCATAATGTGATTTTTTTATATTCGCAACATTTCGATGTGACAAAAAGGCCCGGGTCTTTCTCCGAAACATCGATTCGGCCACAAAAGGGTTTTGGATTTCACAAACAGATGTATTTTTTGCGGGCGCACAAAAAGTTGGTCATCCAGCTTCCCTGTGGATTCAAATTTGGTTTTTGGCCAAATTTAGAATTCAATTATACATACATACAAACGTTTTGCGTTTTCCTTGCTTACCTTTACTGGAGGTTGTTTTTGGATGTTATATGAGAAGCATAAAGATCGTCTTGCTAGAGAGATATTCACATGGTTCTAGGTTCAAATCTTGGTTGAGACGAATGAATTCAGTTTTTTATTATAAGGTATTTGGGCCACGGTGTTACCTAGTGTCTGCCCATTCTATGTCACCCATTATACATTAAAAAAAATGATAAAAACACATTCACTTGTACAAGTCGCAAGGGCCCTGTACTAGCTTCTAGACCTGTGTTACAGGTACCCCAAAGATTTATTTATTGGATCCCTATTTTCAGCTAATGGTAAGTGTTGATGAGGGATAATATCTACTTCTTGCCTAGATGGTGATTCTTCAATCTTCTGTTGAGAATAGAGGATATAAGATGTTCAGAGATATCACATTTGTGGTTACAAAGTGACAGATGTTTATCTTGAATTCGTCTAAATTTTTTTTTTTATATCTTTATTGAAGAAGAAAAAAAAAGGGATTTTGTCACGTAGTGACTATGTCACCCCCATATAAGCTTGCTACATATTAAACTTACATTGTAATAATATTTAAATATAACCTGACAAGCATTCTGGCTTCCTCAGAAAATGGGGAAGACAGAATGCTATTACAAATGCCAACATTATAATTCTGATATAAAGACCTTGCCTCTCGTCTGAGTGCTTCATTGCGAACACATTCCATCAGCACGTGAAGGATATCATCTTCTTTATCACACTCCAGACAGTTAGGTGACTCAGTCAAGTTAAATTTTTTTCAACTCACGATATGCGGTTCAAACAAACCGCATATCGTAAGTACCCGTAACATATTAAAATGTATTAATTCCGCGATAATATTAGTCTAAAATCATATATCAGTCAAGTTGTACAAGTTAAAAGTGTCTGTGTAAAAGTAATGAGTTGTGAACATTAAAAATAAATAGTACGGTTAAAGTAACAAGTCTTTTTTAAACTTGTAAAACGGTACCGTCTAACAGTACGTTCTAGTCATTTCATATCGTAACTGGAAAAAGAATAAAGTTAAAACGAATGTCTTGTTTTAAGCGAACTAAATTGTAAAGAAACATTGAATGTTAAAAGTCGTTAGTAAAATAAAAAGCATGTCGAGGTATTCCATTTCAGACTTTGAACGCTTGAATAATTGGTGGTGCCACGTGAACCACGTAGTCACGTATATTGTTATTGAGGGATTACTACAGTATTCGCATACGATCGTATTTATATACATTCAAATAGAAATTACAATAGATTTATTTTTGCATTCCTGTTCATAAGAAGTAAAAAGCGTCGTTTAAGATAAAATGATTGACAAATCTATTTACAAACATTCCATCAATAAATACTTTGTAACCCTTATTTCATTCTATAATTTTCTACGTTGTGAAATGTAAATATCTGGATACGCAAAACATAAATATATTGCCTGCGTCTTTAGATAGGAGCTATCAAAGGATCAGTCGGTTTAGAGGTTATAAGAGTGAAGGATATCATAATAGAAAAAACTACACGAAAGTAAATTTATATACATTTACGAATGATCTACTTTGAATTTACGAATGATTTTTAGTATCAAAAATAAAATTTATACTTTGAACACAATTTAAAGAGTACCTTACGAGTATACCTAATACCTATAAATGGATTTATGATACTACGAATTAATTAATTATTATATTTTAAAGAGGCACTTAGTGTAGTCTGTGAAGGTAATAATAATAATGTCTCTTGTGATAGTAATAAAAATATATATAAATAACCCATTTGATTTAATTGTGGAGCGAGTTTTCTTGACAAATTGTATAAGCGATAGTTAGTTTGACGACCTGCGTCGCAGAGCGGTCACAATACTGATCCGACATGCAATGGATTCTGGGTGTGACAGAGTGTGTGTGAGTGGGACAGATTTCCGAATGATGAATATAAATTTCCTTTCTGGGTCTGTGTGTCTGTGTATATGTTCATTGCACCTATGACGCACGGAACAATCCTACTGTGGGGTTATGACTGTAGAAGATATTATAACTTATTAGCGTAGCTTAAGTATAATAATATGTTGTTACGGCTAATATCCTAAAACACCAACGCGCCATCCTTGAATGCCCCATCAAAGCAGGGTTAAGAGTATTTAATCTGAAACAAAAATACGGTTCAAGTTATCTGCCTTTATTGATACTTAACCGCCTTCGTTAATAACCAATACTTGTATCCATATAAACTAGATAGGTTCATTTCTAGAAACTTTTGGGGATATTTTCGGGTCATATAATATTTAAGATACTTATAAACATAATACGAAATTCTAATAGACACGTAACGTTTGTAAAGCTTGTATTACACATCTGTCTAATGTCCTGGACGATTTATGTCTTAGAAAGAAAAAGTCCGGCGAAAACACGACGACGGGTAATTGTCGGGTAGCTGATTAAAGGTTCCGTATTC
>DWLI01000610.1:0-19932 GCA_018249915.1 Cecropterus dorantes dorantes | reverse complement strand
ACGGCCGCTCCCCAGGCATGATCACCTAGCCTGGCGGGAGATCTCCCGGTACCAAACTGTTATGATTAGCAATATTTTATTATATATTATTATTAAGTTTCACTTCTGCCGTATGTAAATTGCACACACACGCATTTTTTATAATTTTAAAGTAACAAATGAGCGTGTTGTCCTGATGCTAAGTGGCTGCTGCCGCCCATGAACATCAGACTCAGACAGAGGACTCAGCAGGAACGACTCGGATATGTATGTCTCCCTTACCACACCCTTCCCAAAACAGCAGCGTTTAATATTGCTGATATTAGGCAAAAATAGGTGTGGCGGTGGGGTCTTTCTAGTCAAACCACAAAGGTTTCTACCACCTTCAATAATTCCACGTGTTTGCGTTAGTAGGTATTTTATAAGAACACTCAGCACAATATAATGTTCAAGCCTTGCCAGCGATTTAGTTCATGAGAATGGCAATTTTCACACGGTGTTTACTGAGGTTTTTATTACAAAATTTGTGAATTGTGGCTGTTTTTCTCAGAACAGGCAGTTATTAGGAGTTGTTATTTGCGTTAACACTATACTGTGAGATACTATCAGTAGGTACTTATGAAACAATACTTTCATTCCCAAATACTTCTGTTATTTTTACAGCACTCTTCTTGATATATCAAATCCATTTAAATTGGTGAGCTTTTACATGGATTTAAGTGGATTAGATATCGCCATTAACTAATTTAGTCTTTGAGAGAATGTGTGTTTCTGTGTGTTTTGTGTGTGATATTCTGCTTTAATGATTTAGGTATTAGATTATTTATTCCTATAATTAAAATTTTAGAGCTTAAAATCTAATCTAGTTAATTAACTTTGGTTGATGGATTAGTATAAAACTACAGACTTTTATATTTTAATTATGCATATGAAGAGATAGGATGATTAATCTAAGTTGTATAGAAAAGTGATCCTTGCATATGTGCCTTATAGGAACAAATCTGAATGTTTCTAGTGTTGACCATAAAGGGGTAGCAACTATTAATCCCCTTTGGCCAACGAAACGAAAATCCAATTTTTATTACGACGCCTGGCACCGAATGATGGGATTATCATTCCCCTATTTGTCCTTTGATATCAACCGACACCATGAGTTCCACGTATTTAAATTAGTTGTGCTTTAAAGTTATTTGTAATATATATAAGAGAGATAAATCATAAATGATGGATATAAAGTTACCAAACTATACTAAAGGTAACCATGAATATACTAAAACATATAAGACCTAAACCGATAACCGGTTTGACCAGAAACCTACTTGGTCATCGATCACACGTATGATAGAGTCGGTTACGGGTTCGATCCCCGAACACACTGATATCTTAAATTTAAGTCTGAGTGTTTTCTGATGGGTTGATGATGTTTTCTGATTCGCCTTTGTTTTTGACCATGACACCCATGACATCCTGGTGTGGGACAATTAGTGTATAAAGCGTTACTAAAAAATAGAGCACATATCAGTAGGTACTCATGTATTATTTCAGAAACTCATTTCTTTCGTTAAAAACTTTTTTATCTCTTCCGCGCTATTTCATCGATATGTAACATCGATAGATTTTTGTTGTGTAATGTAAAGCCGTATTTATTATATACGAGAAAATATTTCAACCATGTGGAACAGCTATACATTATTCATACATTTATTACTCTTGGCCATGAAACTGTTTCTGTGAAATATGCTATCCAAAGAGATTTTTTCTGCGAGAGAGCATGCACGTGTAGGCATATACTGTATAATGAAAAGGCCTCGTGAAATTCAGGCAGCCGAATAAAAAGAGCATTTCAGGCAGCTGTTTAAAAAGAAAATCTAAATACGTAAGGTGGTCACCGTTTGCTACCTACTTCTAGTAAAAACAAGTAAAAGAAACTTGTTGGCAAAGTATTCGGTGCAAGCCCATCTAGACGTTCTACATTATGCTCTCTGTTTCGTTTGCCAAAGAATAAATAAAAATCTGGAACTCAGATTTTTCATGAAACACCTTCCAAGAAATAAATAACTATAATAGTAGCACCTATTATCTCTTAGTAATAAGTACGTTATGGGAATACTTACTGAACCCATATCTACTCCACTAGATACTAAGTGGTTACTGCATTCCAAGAGCATTTATAACCATGCGCTGGGGGTCTGTCAAGAAATCTCATTTTTATATATATGAATACTCATTTAACCGTTGTAAACTTTTAAATAAATGACTGTGATTACATCAAAGAGATATTGCCTTGTAACAGTGTTGTTTAGTTGCTGTGTTCTAGTTTGAAGGACGCCGTAAAACACAAAATGAATCCTCATGAAATTTGCGACTAACACATGAGATAAACTTGTTATTTTGTTATCATTACAGACAATCAAAATCATTTAACATCAAATACAACATGAATGCTACTTCTATCGTGTATTAAATAAAGAACAGATACAATGACAATGCATTAAAATTTCCAGACAATCATTTGCTAGGGGGAGTGGGATTAATATGATAATGTCTAACCAGTGTAGTACATTATCATATTAACCAACGTCAATTATTTATTGGAGTAGGTATACTACTCCCCTAGTTGTACCTATTGTTGGACCTAGTGCCGTTGTTTACAAGATTAACGATCTGGCCTTCAGACGCTGTGACGTCAATTGTTTCAGCAAATGAGCACCGGAACGGCCTTGCTGAAGCAAGCTGGATGGGGTTCTAAAAATACCTGCAATCCGTAGGTCAGGGGTCAGTAAATGGCAGAACATTTATCGTTGAAACTACCATTATGAATATTGGCGTGCGATATTGGAATCGATTTTGCTACGTCTGATGATATTGCTTTTTACAACCTCAATTCGGTCGCAATACCGATATGAATACTCTTAATATTATAGTGTAATACTTTTTTACGATGTCGCAATGATACACCAAATGTATGTAATAATAAATAATCGAGTGGATATTAGTACTACATGCTTAACATGTTAAAACAACATACGAAAACTTCCAGTTTTAAAATATTAACATGAACCATAAAAGCTTTTGAAAACCAACGTTTTATTGATTATTTTGTAAGCTATGCATTTTGCTGATTAATGATTTATCATTTATGCGATAAAAGCCGAGAGAAAGGTAATGTATTTTTTTTGACTGGGCAAAGCGGGTTATAGATTCCTGACACCTGCCCGCGACTCTTCGACCTTCAATGGCTCGTCTGGTTCAATAAACGCGCCCCAAGTTTGAACAACGCTTCGTAAATATCCTTTCAAGGGCACTCCTTCGAACTGTTTGCCTTAGTATGGATTAATAAACAGTATAACAGCGGAAAATATTTTAGTGTTATCTCGTCTATGTTTGTTGAGTACTTAATTGTAATAGATTGCGATGTGCACTTAATCAAATATTCTTAGATAGTCAGATAGTGATTAAATTTTATTATTTCTATAACGTTATTACTAACGAACTTATTATAAACACTACCTACATACTACTTTAAACACGATTCTGACAGTATTTGGAAAAGCCAAAGATTAATGTTTGGTAGAAAACGGATATGCAGTATTCTCTGTTACGCATGCATTAGTAATTTAAAACTACACAGAAATCATCATATATAACTCTTGCTACTCTTGAACATTAGCCTGAAACACCGCATGTAAGTAAAACTGACCACAACTTCCTTCATAAAACCGTACAGCAACCATATAGACTCGGTGGTAATATAGCTGTGGCAATGGTCGATCTATGGATAGCTCTTCCATCAAAGTATCTAAGATTAATAATAATGGCATTCTGCTGAAATTGGATTTCCTAGAGTAATTGCTGTCTCGATGTCTGATGTATAAGTACATAGGTAATACCGCAGTTTCTAAAAAAATGGTCATTTATCGTATTCAGAATTATTCTGTAATAATACAGATAAAATATATCGCTGTACATACGCTACTACATATTTATGTTCAGTAGAATAGATAAAATAGATTATACATAGTAGACGTAGTGTAAAGCAATGAACTTAATTTCTGCCCTCCAGCGGTTATTGCAACCACTCGTTAACTTTGAAAGATATAGAAAACCAAAGATCATTGAGAACATTACACTGATCGAACATTACACTAATACTTCTCACTTCCTGTTGTTTCTAGTTTTGTTTCATAATATACAGTATGATTTATCTTGCCAAATACATTTTATATTTGTCTCAAACAAACGTAAAGTCAGTCCATTAAAACTTTATTATCTTCGTGGTCGGTATAACTGCTTGCGTAAGTTATGGGTATAACATTTTCGCTTTGAATACAATTTTTAATTCATATTTTTATCAGTTCGATTCTTATATTTTTTCATGGAACTGATTATTGAAAAGGACTTTGGCCTATAAAATATTTTGCTTTCACAACTTCAATGAAAAGTATATTGGAATAGCAATTAGGACTATTGGGAATACGGATCGAACTACTGACATTTTTTCCTCCGAACTTTATCCTAGTTATGACAATTCGCCTGGAGCTTGTCGGAATAATATTTTGCAATTTGGTAAATTGCAGGATCAAAGTTTCGTAGAGCAAGCCTTCACTGGAAATAAGTATTTAACAAATATTTAATAACTTAGATTGTTGTGGTAATGTTTTTAACAATCATGATTTCAAAATTTCATCTTATAATCGTTCTCATATTTGGGGTCATCCATAAATAATGTCACACGATAGGGCCCCCCTATGGGGGTCAATAAAGTGTGACAGGGGGTGGGCAGGGGTCTGAAATTTCGTGACGCCACATTTGAAATATATGTACTTACCTATATGTCTACTATATAATTTGAGAACTGCTGTTTTAAATTAATGATTTCTACGTTAAATTAGTAAGCTCTCACAAATGTGACCAGCTGTGATAAGGGCGAGGAGTGGTCAAAAAGTCGGGAAATTTCTGTGATGTAATTTGTGGATGGCCTCTTAGTATAGGTGTAATTTTGGTGATCATAAATGTCCTATAAACAAGTGTAACGGATAATGCTCAAAGAAGATAGATACCATTTCTCTTTTTATTATAACGAGATGGTTGATTACAATCGTGGTATTTGAAAATTGTGGACTAAATGTCGCCAATTTCAAGTGGCTGATGTTTGATATCGAATGACAGGAAAAATTCACGAAAGAAACTTAAAATGAATATGAAATTTAGATAACATAACTCACTCCAAATACTTCTCATCGCTTGGTATGGCAGAATGTTATGTATCTTACTAGAAATTAATTAATTAATTTTTATGTTCTGTCTCATGTTAAGAATGCGGATATGAAGGAGATTTAGCAAACGATTGAATGTGTTTTTATATGTCACACTGTTTTTATCGGTTTATCGAAATTTAAAATCTTCATTAAATACAATTTTTATGATAGGCTTACCCATTATGAAGAATATGTCTCTATAAATACATAGTTATTAGGTGTAAATTTGCTGCGAAACTGTAAAATAACAAAGAATCCAGTTTAGAAGTTAATAAACGTGGCTATAAATATGTTAATGTATACATTTTAATTACCAAAAGTTAATCTGATACAGTGTGTTACAATGTCAGTTTCTAAATAATTCGACTTGCAGATCTGGCGTATTGTTCAAATTTCAAAATCTTTCGTGACACGGTCTCTGCAAAATCGGCGTGACTGGCATGGCGACATATTACAGCAAAACGCAAGTGTAGACACAACTGTAACTTACTAATTTTAGCGTAACAGTCTTATTTTGTGTGTATAAGGCTAGCTGAAGATACATCGTTTCTAATATGTATGTAAATTTACATATTATAAACACATTTACAAATAAGAAATAGATATTTAAAAAAAGAAACAAATTTGTTACTTAAAAAAAAAAACTTTAGAAGAATAACAAGCAAAGAAGATTATTGCTAGCAAAGCAAAGAAAAGTATAACTCAAATATATTTATCGTACAAAGCATATAATCTTATCTTCTTAAATAAACTGTATTGTGATTTAGTAAGTAGGTATTATTTTCTTTTTGTGGATTTGGATTCTATTTTTGTTACTCGAACTATTCATCTCACTAGCGATAATTTACCATGTAAATTGGTCCCGTACAAGCTTTATGTATCCCAGTGATCTTGTATCAAAAGATTTCAAATATCTTCTAAAAGTACTTGTTAAAATAGAAGTTATCATACAAAATGCGAGCTGATAATACCTATGTTCACGTTCATAAAACCCAGATAGCAGATTATACGTTGTTGTGACTACTATCTCAATGACAATTGTTTTATCAAACTCGTATGAATTACGAAACTCCGAAAACTCATTGTTGTAGTAGCAGTCGGGGCAATATCTATTTATCTGCTAATCTTTGTGGCCATTATAAATGTCGACGTTGCTTCACTGTTTCCATAGTCATACATATTTTATATTGACTTGTTTCAAATCTTTAAAAGTTTTGTGTACTAATTTTACAATACACCAGTTCTTTTAATTCTGTTGTTTCATTCGCTTCAAATACAACCACAACGTTATGTACGTATTAAATTATACTTTAGTTTGTAGTGATTTATAAACTTTTTAAAGGAAAGTAGATTTAATACCATTAATCATAATACTGAATGTAACTGTATTTATATTTTTAGTATTGCGTAATTTGGTATAGAATTTTTCTTCATTAACTCAAGTTTCCACTGCGGCTTTACAAATAATAGGTGAGCTATGTTTTTGCATTTACGCGGGTATATTAGCAAGTGAAATTAATGTTTTAAAAGTTCATAATTCCGTCGTTTCCGTTTGTCCTGAGTGGTAGAAACGAGGTCGTGGCGTGCGATAACGAGTAGGAGCGAGTGGTGGAATATGGCACGAGTCTCAGTTGGATGCTGGGTTTCATCACGTAACGGTTATTGTCCTGAGATGAGGGAAAAACGGCATCTCGTTGCAATAATTAACCTGAGATCGGTACTTCGTCACAATCTCGTCGCACTCGGAAGAAATGGGGTCGAGAAACAATACCTTTATAAACAAAACCCTGCTATTCACAACGCCAGCGAACAAGACCAATATGCAAGAAGAAACTATTAATGCACATGCAATTTGTGCGGTGGAGCAATGCACGCGCCTCGTATAAAGTTATATTTGCGTTCAGCACGAGTATTTATATTTTACGTAACACGTATTCCAGGAAGCACTCGTATTAAAATATTTATTCGTCAAATTGAAAATATTAAGTACGTTGTTAGTTTGCTCACCCGTACGAAATTTAGCACAGATCCTGCAGATTTTAAACGAAATTAATTTAGTAGTTAAGTAAGTGTATACGTGAGGAGGTTATCATTAAATAGGGAGCATGTTTTAATATTAGTTACATGTAATTTAATATTTGTAAATGTGTCAAGAGTTTCCGTGACGCAAATTAATTTGAACTCTAAAATGCTCGTTTAATTTGATAAAAAATATGTGTGTAATATGCATGCATATTATTTAACAATTATGAAATAATTAGGAGTCAGAATCTGGTCCAATCGATCATTAGCGATGCTCTCCACGTAACTGTGATGATATCACCAGTGATTCATAGATCCTTTAAACACCTCACTGATTGTGACACGGTTAAGGTGATGACTGAATCGGAAAGATTTTGGGCAACGTTTAGCCACTCTATAATAATTCTCTGCAATTTTATCCATGGTCCATTAATCACGGTACTAATAACACTAACTACTAACAGTACGAGTGACACTTAAGTCGCATTTCAAAATAAGGGAACTTTCCAATGAATAACTTTTGAAAATTATTACATTTTTTGTATAAGTATGTAATACATGGATCAAGACATTATCAAGTCTTCTTCAAAATAAGTAATTGAAATATAACGAAAATAATTTACTCGCAATATTTTTTTAAACCTGAAATCAGGATTCATTAGGAGCAAAAATAACCAGTAAGCATATTATAAGACACTTCATTTATAAAGATGTCATAAGTAATTCCTCACATTCACATTTTTCATTTTTCATTAATATATATGCAATGAAGTAAAAGTTTTTAATAGGACGTATTTCCATTGAAAACAAACCTTCATCAAGCTTTTCAAACTATGTTTAGTAATTTCATGTTTGCCATCTTTTTAACTTAATATTTTTTTGTCAACAGTGTTGTCTGCGGACGCGTTGAACGCAGCGGGTGGCGTGGGGCTAAGCACACTGGTGTCGGAACCAGAGCTGTGCACGATGGTGCAGGAGGGCGAGGCTGGGTCAGGCGACGGCCTGATCGCCCCTCGCCGGCTACCCAACCCTTGTCTAGAGAGCCCTCAGAGAATGGATCTGCACCGGGAACTGCTCTTCAACCAGAGGATGTAAGTATTTTTATCATGGTCTATCCAATCTGTTATAGTGGTCTATCCAAATGAAGAAAAAAATACCTACAGACAAATTGAAAACCTCCTCCTTTTTGGAAGTCGGTTTAAAAAGGTTAAGGATACTTTAAGCAAACATTTTGAAGACTCACATGCATGAGGTCATGTATGTTGTATTCCATTTAGAACCTATAGGTGTCACGATATATAATTAGGCAGATAATTCATCCTAAAATCTGAACACTTTTATATTTGGTATTAGGCCTGTTGCATTATGGTAAACAATGTGCCGCGTAGTTCATCAAAATTTAAGATTCGAAAAAAAAATGAATTTTACTCTTGCACTTATTTTCGCCAATCACTGATTAGGAGTCTATTATAAGCTTTATTCTAGAAATGTAAAATATTAAATTTTGATAAAAAAACGTTAATTGCTTTTAACGAGTATCTAATTGCCAATGAAAACTAGCAATCGATACGATAATGCAGTTGTGGTCACGAGCGAGATCATTGACATTACTAAGCTGTAACCTTGTCTTGCGTTGAACAGGAATATAATATCAACACATGAGAATACTTTAACGGAAGTAGTGAAAGTATCACATTTGATATGTTGAGATAGAACAAATACTGGCCAAGTGCGAGTGGGACTCGCGCACGCAGGTTCCGTACCATCTATAAAAATAGGAAACAAAATCACGTTTGTTGTAGTGGAGACGTTCTTATTATTTTAATTAAATTATTGACTTTTAAAGTGAATATATAACTAAATAATGCCGTTATTAATATTGAGCGAAAAGTCACGTTTATTGTATGATACCTTAAATATTTATTTTAAACTGTTTTAGTATTTGTTGTATAGAGGCGACAGAATTACATTAACTGTAAAAAATTCAACTGTCTAGCTATCACGGTTCGTAAGACTGGTGACAGACGGACAGCGCAGTCTTAGTAATAGGTCCCGTTTTTACCTTTGGGTACGGAACCCTAAAAAGTGTAGGCCATGTATGTTGTTACTTAGTTTCATATCGTTTTTTTGAATACTCAGTAAACAGTTACGTCAATAAGGATGTGAGAGGATATGAGTAATATTTATTAGATAACGATTTTCTAATACTGTTACTGACCGGTAACAGTTACACATTTTTGTATTACATTTGTCATCATGTCATACATCACACTGTAATATTAATCACTAAGTAGTTAATTATTACCTCGTCGCATTAGTCGGTTTTTGTTATCGCTGACTCGTAGTGTAACCGTTAGAATTTATACGTTATAAACTATTATTCAATAAAAACATTGTGATAGTTATAAGTTACAGTTATAGTTAGTGATACAATATTAATGATATGTAGTACTTTATAATTACTGAGTGATATAAGATTTTTGTTATCGGTGGCTCGTAATGTAACTTTAGAATTTTAACTATCATAAACTATTATTAGTTCAATTGAAACATAATAATAGTTTTTTTTTAAACAACAACGTCTGATCAGTTGCAGTGAGCTCTTTCTTTAGTTTAAAATATTTGTCAGGAATTAAACTGAAGAAAATATCTAACCACATATTTCAAATATATTAAGTCGGTTACTAAGTTTCCAGTCTAAAATACTTCGCAGTCCATAATTAGAGATGGAAGGTTTAATAATTTAGCTTTAAATATAAATATGAAATATTGTGATAGTTCTTTTAGTTGCATAATGTTTGATATGTAAACAAAATAACGCATTCAGTTATTTGTATAATTCTTTCTGATATTGGTATAATCTATGATAATTATATTGCGTCGGTCTCGTTTGTGTCTTACAGCGACTGTCAAATAATACCACCTAATCTGATTATGTCAAACACAAGAAGTGTGAAAACGTTTTTATTACCATGTTACGTGTCTTGAGAGCGGAATGGTGTTACGAACATTACTTGTAACCTTTTGCTCTTAGTAACAGGATAGTGTAAATCAGAGTTTGTCAAACTTTTTTTAAAGTTTGAATACCTTAGTAAATAAGATTATGTCGCGGCTATTTACCTGTCACTGTTTTTAACCATTATTTTATCTTCTCAAATCAAATCAAATCTATACATCATTTTAAATGTTCATAATAAATTAATAAACAATGTATTGAGTATTAAGTAGCTACAGATTTAATCAAAATTCTTTTGAACTTTATATGGATTATTTTTACTGAGGCTTCGCGATCCCCTCTTTGAGGTTAAAACCCACCGAGGGATCGCGAACCACATTTTGAAAACAACTAGTGTAAACAATACAAACGGGGTACTTGTGCCTGTGGCCTACTTTTAAAATTCATTTTTTGAGTATTTTAAGTATTCTGTCAGGCGCAGGTGTCTTTGTGCATTGTAGAGAGTCCTCGTAAGCACTTGGGGCCTCTCACAAAAAACTTCTCTCGATAAGCTTTGTGTCAACGACGTGTTGGTATTTTCTTTTATAAACCGCTACCTGGTTATTTTTTTATATTCGTAGTGAAGCGCTTTTGTAGCAAGATTATATAAATTCATGAAACGCTGTACATGGTTTTTGACTTACTAAGTTGAATTACTGAATTACGATTAAATTAGATAGTTATTGCTTTGTTCCTTATATTTCAATCAATCAATTAGAGCCGAAAATGAATAAAATAGCAAAATAGACAATACATGTTTATTAAAATCCTAACACCTACGAGTATATAAAATCATTGTAGATATTTTGACGATTTTGAAATTGTAAAAGTATTGGTAAAATCTAAGAAAGTAGTTTGGCGACTCGAAGTTCGTTAGACTCCCGCAAAATTCCCTCTTAACATGCTAATATTATTATTTGTAGAAGAAATGAGATTATCGGTAGAATCTATGTATGTTTTGAAAAAATGGTAAATTCAAAATCGCGTAACTCCGGATTTGCGTAAGTCGAGGTATCACTATTTAGTTTTGCTAACTAAACTATGGGCATAAGTACGTATGTGTGTAATGTATGTATGTAGTACGGCTTTATGTAATAAATTACTTCGTCATACTTTTTTTACATTTTAAATTTAAATTTAGTCTTTTATAATATTCATATACGTATTACCCCGGTTACAAGAATTATAAAATTTTAATATTGTATATGGTAACATAATTTTAATATCACATTACTCTGAATAAATAATTGACTTTTTAGATAAATTATTTCTTAGATCATATAAAATGCAAAAGCAATCCAATTTTATATTTACTGGCACCATATATTTGCTGACGCCACTGTTACCAGTTACAGCTAGAGTGTTCATTACTGATTTAGATATGCACAACAATTACCTAATATGTACATATATTAATATTAAAGTTTTGAAACGCGTTGCCATTGACACAATTAGTCATCGCAAAGAAAGAATTAATTATTTTGTAATAAATCGTCTTCTATAATATTATATACCTATAGTTAAAAATAAGATCAGTGTCAACTTACAAGAACTTAATGTTTTCCTTAGTAAAACATTCTCAGTCTAAGAAATCAGGATATCAAATTTAATTTAAAATGTTTAAGGATTGTTAGAACATACTTATTGTACACGTATACTTATACAAAACCGTTTTATAATGGCCATCGGTTGAAATATTGCGGAGTAGTCGCACAACATAGTACATAAAAATATGCGATGAAACAAAACCACATCCTTCGGGAAGTTGATAAAATTAAAACTACTGTACTTAATAATAGTACTGTACTTATAATTATCCGATCTCATCTAGAGTCGAGAGAGGTCTAGAATTGTACAGTTCTCTAAATAAATATCGGATACGTGTGTAGCAGTTGCCTTACAATATTTGCAAGAAGTTTACTCGAGTTTTTGCGAAACATTCGGAGCGTATTCCCGACGCAGGTGTGCGACATCCTGCGCCAGTCTATGAACTCGCTATAATTATTGAACATCTGTCGTCCCATCCGCACTTGATCCTCGCTCCATACAACAAATTCCGAAAGCAAATTCTTAGTTAAAAGCGTACGTCGAACGCGTTTCACATGAAGCTCGGTTGTAATTGCACGTACTGTTTATAATGGTAGAAATTATATGGTAGGTATTTAACGTTGAATGGAATACTTTTAGGGCTCATATCATCCTATTTGGCCTAAACCCTTCTTAATCTGAGCGATTAATAAGGGTTTAGGGCGTAGGCAGTTAGAATGAGCCAGTAGTTTTGTAAATATCTCAAATCTTTTTTTTAAAACTGGATCCTTACTCTCAGTACTATGAGTTCTGTCTAAAACCAAAATTTTAAGCTCTATTCTGTTGCTTTTATATTTTACGAAAAACTGACACAAAAACGGGGGAAATAGTTAAAGTCCCCACGGATCTAGTGCTACCGCATTTTAAATCTTAATAAAGAAAATAATTCCAAGTGTAAATACGAAAGCTACATATTTATGCAAAGCCTCGTTCCCAGCAGGTAAATCATTTTGCTCGAGACGCGTTGACCTGTTGATTCAGTCCATTTCCCTGTCATTTGTGCCTATCGGAGCCTCCTGGTCCCTCATTTCCGCGCCCGCCTGCGACTACCGACGGAAGGAAGCAATTCCCAGGCCGTGAGCGGGAATTCAATTCTATATACACCCAGAATCCATCGCAATCTGTTTACTATTGTTTATTAATAATTGTACCAAAATCTTAAATAATTAATTCTAACGTGAAGCGATTCTTGCGCTTCGGTAGAGGGTGTGGATGCTGGCTCACTTATACAAGTATATGAGGCGACTTTAATACTCTGGAGTCGGGAGTAGCAACGCATCTGTGAGACTTCGGATAGAACCCCTGGTCTATATAAAGGTATTTAAAGATTTCCATGGGCGGCAATGCGATCTGCTTTGCTACTTCAATGTGACAAAAAAAAAAAAAATCGTTATAGTATTATTTATAAAATCGTAATTAGTTCTTAAAGATACTCGAGGTCGGGTGAAGCTATCCATCTTAGCTGAAATCGATAGGTCGGTATCGCGCAACCACTTATCTAGTTTACAATCAACGTCGTGGAAATTGTGACGATATCGATTACAAAATTGCGAGAACCATGTAGGTGACCGATCGAGATTTCCTGATACGCAAGCTGAGCCAGATATGCGATTCGCAAAATATTTCGCCTCTCCCCGCCTCAAAGCGTTCGTTGATTAAATGCGATTTAGTATGAAATGGTTTCTCTATATGGCAACCTACATTGAATATGAAAATAGAACATTCGAGCGAGGCTGTAATACAAGCGGCAATGTGCCGTGAAGTCGACAGTAATTAGCTGAAATTAAATCGGGCTGACGTAGTTATGGCGGCAATCACACTCCAGTTCAAATTATAGCCGTGATATACATAAATATGGTGCAGGAATTTAGTGTAATATTTTTGAATATTATAGCACTTTTTATATGAATCTACTGATAAGGCAGACCGTCTCTGTCGCCGATGGACATTTGCGACGCCAGAGGAGTCACCAATACTTTAAAGAAGAGCTCTTTTTGCACCTTAATTGAAGAGCCCCATATCATAGCGTTCCAGGAATACCTCAGGAGGCAGCTCATTCCACATCTTGCACGTTTTATTCTTGCATGTTCTTCAATTTTTATTTTTACTGTATTGAATTTCGGAACGTTCAAATCGACGATTTGTTATGTCGTTATTCATTCTTCGTATGAGAGAACTCGTAAACTTTAGGATCGCTCCAAATAAACTACACGTAGCCACAATTTGGCATTGACTTTTATAGCAATCTCCAGAGATGTATTATTACTCATTGGTTCAGACGAAATGTTTATCCCGTGTATTAGTGATTCACTAGCACTACAGTTACTATTTTTATTAAACACCAGATGTGATGTGTGACGCGGAAGGCGTAATAGAGTAACACATGTAACGTTTATACTTACTGTAATCTATCTTGTTGTGTTTACGTAACAATAATAGGCATGAAATATGCTTCGGATATTAATGACAGCTGCATAATAAAACAACGTACTTGACGTCAACGACAAATAGCCCACACGTGAAAGTTTATGCGTGAGAAAGCTAATAAGGTCTGAATTAACTCAACATACGAAATCTTGTTCGTACTATTTTTGTATTTCTTGATAGATTACTCATGATTGAAGCCCATTTATTCATTAGTCAGTTAATCGTGATTGACGTTTCTAATTGCCTGGTAGTCAGTTGTTAATCTTCTTGGTTATATATAACTTCATTGTAGGTTATACATACATATTGACTCTCTAGTAGTATTTAATAAGGAAATATAAGTTGCTAATGGGAATACATCATACCTTTTATTAGCTACTGTTACTTAAGAGCAACCAAAGTCAATAGGATAAGAATTCTACCTGAGTCCATCACAGAGTAATGTGCTGCCGCTATAGGCTAACGTGGAACGCCTCATGTTATTCTTGTATACATCCTTCAGACATGAATAGGTAGAACATTTAATTAGGACAGTGTCATTAAAGTAAATTGTTATGAACTTTGTTTTCTACTATTACGACAACGAGTATTCTCATAAAACATTTTTTCAATTAAAGTAACGTATTTTAATTGCGCTTGGACTGCATCATTTTTATCACGCTCTTTATACCTGTGAAAAAAATGCCAACGTGTAATTTCAATGATTGTTTTAGATAACAGCGCTATTTGAATAATTTATCAGTAAACGCAAACATTACCTTATATGGTAGCGAAAAATTTTGCGATAAGATGCGTAGACAGTCTTATCAATTACAACATTTTATTACAGCATATACTAAATTATAATGCATTTAAATGGATTATACGTAATAATAATTTCAAATTATCATGCTGTAAGGGGTAGAATCCTTTCTGGTTCGACTACTGATCACCGGACACCCATTTCTGTCTTATATTGGCAGTCATAAACACTCAGTGCTCTGATTTGCTGGAAGTGGTAAGAGTAGGAATGTGGTGGAATACTAATTGGAGGCATTCCAACTTAGGCATCAAGAGTAGCAATGCATCTGTGGTTAACCTCAGGTAGGGTCCTTAAGCTATCTGGGGAATAATTACAGATGTCCATGGGCGACAAGGGCTAGATACCATGAGGTGGACTACGTGATTTGTCTCTTATATTACATTAAAAATATCTTTCAATATATGACAATACTACACATTTTAACACATGTTGCTTACGTTTTTCAGAGGAAAGAATGTCCTCAATCAGAAGAGTGAACTGCAAAAGGCACTTTCCAAACACAAAGAGAAGCAGCTGATGAACCAAATAAAGGAGCACAGAGAAACGCCAGGTAATTCACATTTTTATAAATATTATAAGCATATCAATACAAAATATCGGTGATAAAAATTATTTTTTTCCACCTCATTTGATGATGGTAGAATCCTTTGTGATTCGTCTCCAGATGCTTCACCATCATACCTATTTCTGTCTAATAACAGCAGTATTTAACGCTGCTGTGTTAGCCTGATTGGTGTGATAAGGGAGACAGACTTATCAGAGTTGTTTAAACTTATTCCTCGAGAGAAGCAACGCATCTATACGTAACTCTGATCCTATGTTGGGTTATTTACGAGATGGCTATGGGTGGTAGAGGCTACTCAGCTGGACAGTCTGCTCGTTAGATGTAATTTAATGAAAAAAAAAACTAATGCGTCTACTAAAAATATAAACACGACATACATACATATAAATTTTAATCGTACATTAAGCAATACTGCGGAACTAAGAATTTATTTATTTTCTATGCTTTAAAAGTAATCAATTTTATATGCAATACTCGTACAAAATTGATTATAAGCGAATATTCAAATGTAACTTATAACGGACAGTCAGGGACGTAACTAGGGTTGACACTTTTCTATGGTATATATATAGTATTATATTTTAGTGATTCGCTTTATATTTAAAACCATTGCATTACGTATAAAAGAATAATATAGAACAAAGGACTATATTTTCATCGCATAATCTATAGTGCTTATTTATCGCGATAGTTTATTTTAATAAGGATCTATATGGTTTAAATTATTATAATTATTGCAATATTATACAAAAAATCCTTGTAGTTTAAATTGAAGAGTAATAACAAATTATGACTTAAAAAGTAGAAAACGATTAAAACAAAATCACTTTTTTTATAAATACTCTTTGCATTTTAAGGAGTGTTTGGACTACAAACACCTTTTAAAATTGGAGATTGGAGTCCCTATATCATTGGAATTTCTGAAGTAAATAACACAACCTTAGTTCAAAAAAAGATGGTAACCACCTAACCATACAGGTAACCGTAACCTTTGACTCGTTTTCGTAACCGTTCGGAATGTCTAATTACATGAATGCGATGAATTTATGCCACCTGTATAACATATGCATACAGTGACGCAATCAGTTTGCACATAGACGGTACATGTGGCATATATTATGTTGAACAAATTTTATCTCTACAATATGTAATCTTCGCAAGCATCGTAAATCCGCGTTGGACTTATATATGTAGTGTTAAGAGGAGAGCGAGACGCCAATATTTAATCTCGTATACAGTTATTATCTTAAGGAATGTTTTGTTAAAATTTCTGAAGAGATTAGTGCAAAAAACCTTATAATATTACATATATTCAAATTAAATTTACTGTGTCTTATCAAAGTCCACACACGTAATAAAATTGAAAAAATTACGTGTAGTTACTTGTGTTTGTAGAATTTGTGTCTGCATTTTGTCTGTGTGTTTAAAATGGAATCAAACGTAATAGGTACCGAATTTAGTTTAAAGATTTGAAAATAAGTTCATATCAACTCTATCAACCTTTATTACAAGTTTACTAGCAATTTTCGCGGCTTAGCCCGCTTGGATCATGTATCAAGGTAAAAAGTATCCTATGTAACTATCTAGGTCATAAACTATCTATGTGCCGAAATTGATCTATATCCAGTCAATATTTTGCATGTAAGAGCAATAAACAAACATACAACCTCACTACTTTTCGCATTTATGATGTTAATAGGATATAGGAGTACATACAAAAATCTTTTTAAACGCTAATGAAACCGCAGGTCACAACTAGCGAGTTAAAAGTAGAGCACTAGTGTTTTACTTTTGCTAAAATGCAGTACTAATAAATAAGAATATTTATGAGTACTGCATTCTAGTTGATTAAGTTATAAATTACAAGTGTAATTATTCAATGTAAAGTATCTTTACAACTTAATCAATGATCCCTACCAGAAATTATTAACACAACGAATAGAACAAATATAACTGTCAAAACATTTATTAATGCCAGTATGCCCGTAGATATATCTAGATAGCTAGAACGCAGCTAGACCTAAGCGTTTTGTGCTCTTTACGACACAAAAAGTCATCGAGTCGCGCCGTTCCGTATTCGATACAATATGTTTGCAATGGAGTCGACTGAATGGCCGAGTTCGACATGCACCACGTCCGGTGCACTACCTCATTATATTTCGTACGTTATGGCTGCTATCGCGACATATTCCAATATTTCCTTCGCGAATGTGCATACGATGTATACGATTGATAATAATACTCGTATGTGTATGGCCTTAATTATTTTTTGTCACCATCTACATTTTTGTTCTGCTGCTGGACACGGGTCTTCTCGTAAATAAAAAGGTTAAGGCAAAAAGTTCAGACGCTGGCTTAGTAAAGATTGGTAGATTTCAGAAACCTTTGCATTACATAGGTATATGAAAAATACATCCGTTTTAATTATAAACTAGTTTATTCCCGAGGCCCCGCCCGCTTTGGTTAATGTTATAAGTATCCTATGTGTAGTCTAGGCCATAAACTATTTGTGTGCCTAAATTCAGCGAAATCTGACCGGTGTATTTGTGTGAAAGTGTACGAAACACACATACATACATCCTCACTCATCTCATTATGTATAATGTTAGTAAGATTAATGTTTTTATGGGAAAAAAATAGTCATGTTAGTTTTGACTTGATGTTTTTTTACTGTTAAAGCAAGTAATAATTGATTATTTTTACGCAATTAAGTAAGAAAATTCAGAGATTCATGTCTCAGATTTGAACCCCGCTTCACAACCTAAGAATTTCGAAATTCGAAATTCAATCCACTACTCTATCTCTGCTTAACATTATATTGTTAAATCTTACGTAACAAGCCGTTTTAGATAGTTTTTTTTTTGTGTTTTAATACGCAAAGTGACGACATGGATTATATTTCATCGTTAATTGGATATTAAGTACGCCGTTAGTTATTGCTCACGCAACCTTGTTTGAAGGACGGCAGTTAATACAATCATAAGGTCAGCGTAAGCCTCGACCTTCAGAGATTACACTTCTCAAGGAAGATACTTAATAAAAGTATTTCTTTCTTCGACACAAACAAAAAACCCAATAGCTAAATCTGAAATGAGAATAATCACTAATGTCATGAATTTTATTAAAATAAAAAAATTAACATATATACGGTATTCGGTAATGGAGACTACAAAACAAAAATTACAGAAAAATCTAACTACGTTTATCACCGCGTGTACTCTATAATAAGTATATTATATTATTAGGTGTGTTACTCGGTTTCAACCGTTACTAAATAAGAAAAAAAACATACATAGCGTGATGTAATATAGCCTATAGTCTTCCTTAATAAATTGACTATTCAATACAAAAACAATTTTTAAATTCGAACCTGTCGTTCCTGAGAAACTCGACTGCTTTATACTATTAGTATAGATTTACATAATTTTTATTTAAATATATTTCATGATCGCAGTAATTATTTTTCCCATTTCAGACTTGGCGGTCAGGGTATTTTAATAAATCAAATTATTATGAAAAAATATATACTAATTTATTTAATTTTACTTTAAGCACAATGAAAAATATAATTATAAATATACAACAACGTTCGGTCGCGTAGAATATAGGCGCTAAGTTAAGTAAATGGATATAATATGACCAGCTATACGATATTATATCAATAGTGAAACGTGTATGAAAAACTACGTCGCGAACAAACCTTTAGATATATCACGTTTCGCGGTGATCGATCAAACGGTGTTGGGATTAACGTTCTCATTTTTATAAACCAACATTCTTTTATGTATGAGTATATGTATATTAAACTGATTACTTACTAGAGTTATTGAGAGAACTGTACTTCGAACGAAAAGGCTATGTATATTTTAATGGCCGTATGTCCTCTAAATAAATATTATGGCACTTTTGTGGTTATACATTGAACGAACCACAGCCACACCTATTTCGGTCTAATAAGAGCAGTGTTAAATGCTGCTGTGTTCTGGTCTGAAAGGTGTAATAACAACAACTTAGTGACGATGACAATCCGCGTGGCGGAGCGGTCACATACCGGTCGGACACGCAGTGGGTTTCCGGGTTCGATTCCCGGCCAGGTAGACATTTGAATGATGAATTTAGAATTCTGTTCTGGGTCTGGGTGTTTGTGTATTCGTCTTTGTGTGTCCGTGGCACCCGCGACACTGGAGAAAATCGTAGTGCGGGGCTATGAGTGTAGAAAGCCAGACAGACATTTGAATGATGAATTTAGAATTCTGTTCTGGGTCTGGGTGTTTGTGTATTCGTCTTTGTGTGTCCA
>DWLI01000609.1:0-19952 GCA_018249915.1 Cecropterus dorantes dorantes | reverse complement strand
AAATATCAAAAAACTTCTTATACAATAGAGCAAAGTTATGTACAGATTTATAGGAGACATCAATATCTATAAAAATGTCCGCGATACTATATGTCTAACTATTACAGTTATGCCAGTTACATTAACCATGTAAATAAGCAACATTTTTAACTTTTTCTATCTTTGTTAAATCAGCAACTAGCTACTGTCCTACGTCGTTGTGATATCTTTCTCGACATTCGCGCTCTAAAATTGCATACGATCTGGAAATATTTCAGTGATAATTTTAACAAGCTGAAATTTAACGCTAATAACTTTTATGCACTAACTCTCGGGCCCTACTTAGTTGTATTTTATTACTTTAATATAGGGTAACTTCTGTTCAACATGTAAGCAAAAAAAAAAATTGTAGATATTAGTTGATGTTTAGTAAGTATTTAGTGTTCTCAATAATTTTAGAATGCCCACAAGGTAAAAATTAAAATAATAAAAAATTGAAATAATAAAAATCTCAACTTTCGAGAAATAGTTCTCAGGCCAGGACATAAAAATACATCGTGATGGAGAATGTTCATCAGAAACTGAATATCGTCTTTCACGTGAGAGATAATACGCGTCGCAAGCACGTGCAAGAGATTTTAGTACTGAGCGTTCGCAGCGCCTTGAAGAACAAAATTGAAGAACCTCTCAAGTCCGTGGGCGAGAGTCGACTACGGAGCGTTTACAGCGCCTTGAAGAGATAAATATTAGAAACTAGCTTCGCTACGTGACAAAAAAAATAGGTTTTAGTCGCTAACCATTGGATGACCATCATAAGTGAAAAGGACCTTGTATAATATATGATCAATTACTTAACTCATGAATTTGCTATGTGATTGGTTCCCGAAAAATTCTCAATCGGTAAGATAATAAATACCAAGCGAATGGCGACATGAAATATTACCCAATATATGACAATATGTACATTGGAGCAATAAGTAATTGCATAACGATATATCACACGCAGCACAAATTACACTGAAATTAACGCGGCGTGGCCATTGCAGAGCGGCGGAACTTTTGGTAGTTGTCGTATTAATTACAGTAATACGTAAATAATAAAATTTCACCAGGTGGTAGAACAAGTGTAGTTCAATCAGCCACATCCACATATTTTTAGCAGTTCTTGCGTTCGATGGAAGGATACGGTTGCCGAATCACTTATATATGAGGCGATTACCTTCGTCCACGGGAGTAGTAACGCATCTGTGATCGACTTCAGAAAACACCCAAGTTCAATATGAAGTTGCTTACAGATGTCCATGGATGATAGTAACCACTTACCATCAAGCGGACTGCATGCTCGTTTGCTACTTTAGTCTAATAAAAAAAATAAAACTCTTTATCTATGTCATACTGCATCACGGTGCTCGCCTGCGGTTTGATGGACTACATATGCCTTTGGGAATATAAAACCTATCATGTATAAAAGTGTCGAACTCGCAAAAAATAAAGCTTTATGTTAAAATAAAATTATTATTGCAGAAAACCTTGTTTGAAAAATCATATTTTAAAACAAGAATGAAATTATTTAAAGCCTTCTCAGTCAGTCGAACTGCAGTGTTGAATATTTATTAAGGATAGTAGTTTAATTTATTTGAACGATAGTAGTAAGCTCTAGCCGTGACAGTTCCATTTCGAGTCTCGCTTAGCGCGGCTTCCAATAAATGGGTCGATTTAAAAACTCAATTGTTGCGACGCCAAAGTTATAGAGCGGCGCAATGGCAAGGCTTTATATCCATGGGAAATATGCGCTACTTAATATCAATGAAAGCAAGAAAAATATCCCCTTAAGAACAAAGGGTGAAACTTAATACGCTCTTCAGATGCCGCCACTAATGCGTTCTGTTCACTAGACTTTGAAACATCGTTGAAATGTAGTACTTATTTCACAACCCACTACTATTAATTATTACATATATACATAATATAGTTCCGAAACTTCAACTCAACTTAAATTGGAAACAATTAATTAGTGAAATACTACTAGTTATAACATAAATTTGCTTACAAAACATCTCCAAGGGCCAAAGATATAGCTTATAATATGAAGTAATGGGTAATGACAGCAATAAAGGGCATCGTGGAAGCCATTCGCTGACCGCCACATTAGGCGCTCGTAATATCGCTGTAAAGGATCAAGGATATTACTTCGGCCTCTTGTGACAATTTATGAGTCGTGGCGCCGTTCTGTAAAATTAGCCATAAAATCATAATTACGGTCGGTATGTCGCGTCCACAGCGCACGTACTGTCACGCAGTGAGCAGAATACAGACTCCTCCGTGTTATGACATACTGTCAAATGACTGTCGATTTAACACACGTACACGTGCGTGTACGTACGACACGTACACAAACTCGCCAGGAAACGCAATATACAAGTTTGATTTGATAAATCATTTGACATTTATGAACATATTCGTTGATATCCTACTACTGTAACTCCTTTAAAAATAAAAAAAAAGATTTAAGTCATAGCACTAAGCGTAGATATGTGTATTTAACCGTACTATTTCGGGTTGCTTTTTCTAAATGGTAATGCAATGAAAATACGCAAATAACCGCATACAGTTTTGAACCTATAGAAAGAGAGCCAGAAATTCAAACTATATATTATATATTTTTTTATAAATATAAGAAAAATATAATTTATTTATTAATTACTATCTATAATTCACAGTTTGGGTCCGGTGTAGGTGTCGCCATGTTCACATGTTCCCATACACTTAATACTATCAACGTTAATATTGTTAACGTTGGGCGCCAGTCTGTTCTTAACGCATCAGTTCAATACATACATAATTACATATCTACGCCGTTGTTAAATTAATATACAGTTAAGTATCTTAACTATAACACTAACGGGACCGGCTTTACTCTGTTCTATTGAATTTAGTTATTAATATTAGATACACGGGTAAACATACATACGTCACGTAATTAAGCTTCATTGTCACGTCCTGAATGAGCTGAATGGAGGCACTCTCTATAGAATTCCCAAATTTCAGTGCCATTATTTTGTTAAATCATTATTAACCTCTAATAAACAATAATGGTCTATTGTTTTCAACGAGATCATTTAATTATTCCTACAAATGTGTTATTTTAGAGCTTGTTATGTAAATAAACTAAATGTTGGTTATTTGGAATTGAAATACATAACAGATATTGTAAATTCGACGTTCGTGTGACTTGTTCAACTATGTAAAATTAGACGTTTAAATGTATTATACCAAAGTTTATTTAGCGTTTCCATATAAAAGTATAATGAACTAATTTTAATTTGCTATGATATCTCGGCCGCACAAACCACAGCTCTTTCTGTGTTTCATAGATAACCGAAACGTAATTTGGAAGTGGGAAAACTTGATAACAATTCGTTGAATTAATTTTGTGGCGGGGGATTTTATAAAAATAATGGCGGAGCGCAGAGGGCTGACCGCAGGGCTCGCGCGCGGCCGGCAGTCCGGGGACCCATACATCGGAGTTAAGATTCCCGAGTTTATAACAATTATAAGATTCCCACGGCGGCCACCGATCACGATATCTTCTATAATCTGTACGTGCTTGAAGACGGTTGGACAGGCAGGCGTAGTGACACCCACGCCTTATCGAGTGCTGACTGATGTTTGCTTACGTTATTTTTGTTTATTAACAGCAACGTATTATGTCATTAAATACAAAATTTATCTAGTTTACTAAGTTCTCACTGTTCACGAGTTGATTAAGGAATATCATAACTTTGGCTTTTAATCTCGGATGCACCACGATATGCAAGATCTTGAGCAGAATTACATCAATTGGTCAAAAATGATTGACTGGTGTTACGGTATTAAATTCTAGTGCTAGGGCGCTACAATCTATTAATAATAAATCGTGACAACAAATCAATTTTGTTAATATAAATCAGTGATCCCATAGCCCAGAGGCAGGCCCATATATAAGGCTATTGAGCCGGTGTCTTCAAAAAACTTAAAGGTCAAGCGGGCCATTTCCTCGACTCAATTACCTCGCTTTAAGAAAAGTCGAGATCCGTCCGGCAGAATTGTTCCGAACATTTATCGTTCCGCCTCATCAGCGGCCTTTTCGCCGGTCGCAAAATAAACAACGTGGCGTCATTCGCCCGCCTCAGTATTAGTGCGTTACATTCGGATTCAGCAAAAAAAGTATTAAACCCTATGCTATCTTTCCTCAAATGTAAGGCATGAGACAGAAATTTGTGCAAATTTAAATTTAGCACGAATTCAATGCTTCTTTATGGAGTAAATACATGCTGCCGCAATTAAGGCACGATGCTTCTACATTTAAATAATGCATAATGCATGGCTATAAAAATATCGTGGAAATACAATGGAAATGTAGTTAAAACTGCTACGTGTTATATATGCACGGCAAGTTTTTTCCTTGCTTCCGTCCATGAGTACAAAAAGCAGGACCTAAAAAGCCTTTTTTTTTACATTGTGTTATACAATGACTATTATGCGTTAAAATTAGCTATTTTAGCGTATTTATAGTATACAAATCTACAATATTTTTATAGTTTAAGTTATTTAAATGATATTTTTACATACAACAGTAACTTTTTTAATATGTATTGCAGGCCGCAGGCGGTGTACCTTAAAAAAATAATAAAGAGAAACACAATAACGCGACGGAAAGCACAACTCTGTAGGCCTTTCATATGTCCACTTCTGAAGTTTGGAGTAACAGACTAGCACCTACTCTGTAGACTGAATAAGTTATACGGTTCTGATTAAACCGACTCGGGGGCAGCTACACTGCTCATTACTGAACTCCGGTACTTGTTATTTGAGGGCTGACGCCACCAGAATTATTTTGCGACCTCAATTTGAGAAACTCGACTTGTTATCAAAATGTATGGGAATAAGACAGTAGTTTCAATTTATTAAGGAAAACGTATTATTTGATTTGACCATCTTCTCACTTAATATATTTTTATTATTTTTTCAAAAACTTTTTTTGTGTTTTATAACATTTTATGGATAATAGGACCCGAAGTATGTTTTTTTTTGTAACAAAATTAGCAGACAAACTAGACAGTTCGTTTGTGTTTGTATGACTAATGAGGTTTACAACAACAAACTGACGGCAAAGTTTGAAATACTTCTTACCGCAATTTTAAAAGGTTGTAAGGGTTGAAAAATGACGGAATCTTAAAGTCCAACTGGAATACAGCAAGAGAAATAGTTCTTTCAAATATTTTTACTCGTAAATGCAATGAAGTGATTTCCGATGTTCTAGAAATCGATCAGAATGTAATAGGTTGGCAAGACCGTAACGTGGATGGGTTTGGGTGCAGATGGAGCGGATGTAACGTGTTCGGTCAATGTAATAGGTAGGAGCCTCGTGTACTGTAATAGCCTCAGACGTGACATACAACGTGACAGGCTAATCTACCTATTGTAACTCCACGTTACAATAGCTTCGATTCTCTTCGTGTTAACATGTTCTTGTCTTAGATTTGTTCCAGGCTTTATATAATGTATTTATCGTGAACTGCACTGAATTTAAAAATAAATTTATCCATTTTTATATAACACGCGAATATAATTATAAAACTTATACTAAGCGTAAAATAATAGACAAGAAATGATAGAATTGAAATTGCATAGACATTTGTGATATTTAAAACTTTGTATAGAAGCATAATCATTCTAAATATTATCTATGCTAATGATACACAAAGTTACGAATAGACTCGCGGACTCACAATAGATATCTAAACTCATTTAAAATTTGACTTTACGTGAAAGGTAAACTGATTCTCCGAGATTAGATATATGTAGAATGGAATTAGGACTTCTCGTCATATATGGAGGTATATATGTATTCCCATTTTCCCACGTTCAAACGTTACCTATCATCTAGAGCCAGAGACTATTGCATTCAACTGTATGTCACACCAATTTCTACAGTTAAGCAGTTTTTGATTTCAGTGCAAGTTTATGCTTGCTTAATATGAAGGATTCATCTTAATCATCAGATAGCAACGCATCGGTGATTGACTTCAAATAGAACAAGGGCTCTATACGGTTGTTTACTGACGCCCATGGACGGCAGTGACCACTTGTGATCAGCCAGCCTTCAGGTGAACTGTGTGCTCGTTTGCTACTTCAATTTAATAAAACAAAAAATGGACGTTATATTAAATTTAATATAACAATAATTAAATCCAAACGAATGGATTTCAATTTGTAGAAATGTCAACTAGGACTAGATATAACAAAGCAAACTCGGTATTAATACGAACGGAAACGACAGCTCGTGGGGCGGATATGATCATCTAATAGAACAATGGGCGCACGAGGCGGCTCCAATTGTCTCCGCGACTCTCTCACAGTAATCCCGGCACACACTCCATATCTATTGGCAAACATTACGAGCTACTGGGAGCGAGAAAACTAACACGAATATAATACGTATTCACATAACGTAGATATGTAGCCAAAAAAAAACACTAACGTGGTTTTACCGAACGTAAACGTTACATGTATTGATGTACCTTTGTATATAACGGAGATAAACGCAGAATTTATCGTGTGTACAATTTTATCGTGTGCATTTATGGTATGGAGTGATATTTCTTTTCATGAAATCTCGACGAGCTATGGCATGCAAATTTTCAGCAAATGCACAAAAAGACCTCAATTTCGTGGTCTGCGATGCACTACGAAACTGGCGTTACAAATGAGCATAGTTGGGACTGACGATTTATCATCTAGTGGTCTGTTTGCCTTTCTTTAGTTTTTGTTATAAAAATATTTATTCCACGGTTCTCAAAGTACTTCAATTTCTCATTGTGGAGTATTAACAATATAAAAATCCATATTTACCTACTCTTCGAATGTATTGAAGCTTTAGGTGCGAATTCACGTTAGCGATACAATACGATAATAACATAAAACGTATGTATGAATGTATTATGTAAAAACATCTTTTCAGATTGGAAGGTTTTTACAATGTACGTACAACATAAAAGGAAAGAAAAATTTGTTTCGATTTATAAGCAAAAAGGTATTGTAACGTGGAACGCGATCCATCACAATCTAATGACAACGCTGCCTTTCAACTACTGGACATTTTTATTCAGCACTGGACATGTTGTAGTATCCCGCTAGTAGTATTTTTTCACCCACTCGCTCGTTTATCACTTAATAAAAGATGTGTAAAGTATGAAGAGGTACTCAGTGACCTTCGGGACACCCGAGCAGGTCTTAGGATTCAGATTGATCGTATCACATTTATAACTCTATAAATCATAGTATGTAATGCAGTATTACTTCTATGTGATCGTCTTTTTATAAGGTTCAATGCTGTGTGTCATTGCAAGAAGATTTATAGAACATACTATTTTATACAACGATCTGTAGAGAATGAGATTGATGCGAAAGAAAATGTCTTAGGATCGGCATCTATCAGTAACGTTATAAATGTTTAAAACTCTATCAATTCTCTTGGATGTCAGTATTAAGTAGTTCGTGAAATGTTAGTGAAATTTAAAAATATTGTATTCAACCGAAAAGAAAGCATTTTAAATACTCTATTGTATTCCTCATAAAAATAGTTAATTCAATCGCGGCACCAACATACCTACGTGAAGCAGTTCATGTGTTCCGCCGATTGGGTAATGTTGATGCTGCCTCACGTTTATGTTATGAGGCGGCCATATCGATATTTTAGGAGAAGCACTGTATCTATGATTTACTTCAGACAGGGGATAGATCTTCTGTTGAAGGTTTCAGCCGTCCATGTGAAGCAGAGAGCATCAGGTAAATCTTTTTCCTATTTACTAGTTCAATCTTATAAAGAAAAGAAATTAGTATCTATGCCTAGCTCTCAGACACGTTTAGGTTTACACGGTATAAACGTGACGTAGAACTCAATTGATACTCCCAGGCCGTCCCGCGTGGCCAGCGCTCGAGGAGTCCCTTCCGCCACCTAATTGAGAGTGACGGCGGTCCGCGGCTCGCCACCCGTCTCTATTATTCTTATTTATTCTGCCTACAGTATTGTCATTGTAAGTGATGATTGCATCTATCTTCAGAGTGTTAACTAGCTTCCGTAAAATGGTATTCAACATATCGTTATTTTACACTGAGAGTCTCAGATTCAGCTTCCTATGTTTCAGACAGATATCTCATTCATTTTAAATATATTGATAGGATCTGTAATTTTATGTATTATGTTCATAGCACTTACAACTAGGTATATTGTTTTATACAACTAATGGAAAGCTGTATTGTAGGTCGCATTCTATAAAAGAATATAGACCAATAGAAATGTCAGGTCAAGTGCAATATCATTAGACACAATTAGTTCAAACTCGTTATAAGATAGCAGTATGATGTAATTAAATGAACTGTCCATCCAGCAATAACAATGTTCACAAGCCAGCGAATAATAACAAAGCTGCCATAAAATACAATGAAATTATCCTGAATTTTTTAACTTGTGTCAGTCAATGACATTAAGCTAACTGAAGTATGAGAGTGTTGGGATTTCGTACACCCTGTCTCACCCACGGCGCTAATTACATTTCGCTGTAACGTAATACTCGTAATATAATATTATTAAAAATATTCAAAGCGGGTGCGAATAAATTCCCTATGGTGAAAAATCACTCTTCACACGTGTGAAGTTAGTGTCCATTTTGATCTGTAATAAAACTTCGAAACTATATTAATTAATATTTAATTATTTATTGCTTTTCATAAGATTGAAGGTTTGAGCGTGAATGCCGCACACTTTATGGTCACTCCAGCCGATGGCCAATTGTAACTTTAAATATGGTAAGGGTTCTACCAGATGATCACAAATGCGATGACGTTGCGGTGAGTCGTGAAGACCCACATTATCTTCTTATATGTGACTCTGCCGGTCAGATTATATGAGTAAATTTAAGAACAGCATTACATATTTTGTCAATTCATAATAATACTTTACATCTGCTCATAGCAAATAAAGCTTACAATTACCATATAATGCTAAAGTACGTGACCTAAAACATGTATTTTGAAGATTTTTTCACGTATGTTTTGGTACCTAGTTATAAATGTACATATCAATGAATGCCACACTATTAAGGTATTCGCAGTATTGCGAGCAATGACTAACGTGACAAATTTAGTGTGTAAGTATAGTGTATCCGCGAGGTCGCCGCCCACCGCCGCCACGCGCCCCGCTCCGCTACCGGTTTCAAGTTCAATGCTACACGCGCATCTTTCAAGTTTATGGCCTTATACCTTCTAGTGTAATCACAGCTCTATGAAGGTGACTATTAAAAGATAATATTTCAACAGCTACATATGTGATAACGTAGTTGCATTTCATTTTACTGGGAATAAATAGGAAGAATCTTCGTAGTACACGTGAGTAAGCAATGACGTGTTAGTTTGGCCCATCAAATTCATCGTGTGGGCGAATTGATACGCTATCTCTTCCTTGTGCCGGCACCTTCCTACCGGCTGCGGACTATCGGACAAATGCGACCAATCAAATAGCTAGTAAGTATATGTAAGCGTTACTTGTTTAATAAAAGGTAATGTTGGACTTCGAAGAGTAGAAACTTAATTATTTAATTTAAATACTAATGTAATCTTCTTGAATCTGTACCTATCCTAAAATTAACGCTAAAGCTTTACATGCAAAGTAGTTTAATTAAACATTTCCATTTATATGGAAAACCATGTTTTTTATTATACAACTACTAACTTAAATCTAGACAACGGATTGATACCATGAATCCTGACAGTGAATCAGTTTGATTACTTTAAGTCAACAAAGTTAATTTTCCATGGCTCACGTTACCAAGAAGCATGTCTATCAGACACCTGTAGTTCCGTTCGTAAATTACGCATTTATATCGTGATTGCTTTTTCAGTAAATTAGCAATCGGGGACGCTATTCACTGAAATGTTACTTGTTTCCAAGTCATTGTGAAGAAACTGATGAGGGTTATTTATTCTGAAAAATGTCTCACCGCAAAATTAAGCCAATATCGATGAAAGTACCTAAATATTGTGTTTGTGTTCCAAAACTATAACAATAACACCGCAATATATAGTAACGTATTTTGTTACAATGAAAGCATCAAAATACATACACACGCAGTAAAATGTCTCGAATGCTTGTAATGAAACTGATATCAAAGTCATCAAATGTCGAAGAATCCAATAGTATAAAAGTATACTTTGCTCCATGTCAGGATCGTAAGCGTTTATATCCCGCGCGAGGATTGCGTCTCTGCGTGATATTTGCACGGTGAGGCGGTAACATTCGCGTTTTATTGACAAGTGGCGTGCAAACGCGCGGCTCGGAACAAACACGACGTTTTCTATTACGTGCGACGTGATTTGCCGCTGCCATCTATCGTCGTTACGTCGCCGTGTCAAATCTTTTCCCGCAAATAAAACCGGCGACAACAGCGATGTTTTATCGCTTTCCTGCCGTCATATTTTTCAGTACATGATGTGAAATAAACGCAAACAATATATCATGCTTAATGACAAAAAACTCAATAAAAGCTTTCACCATATTTTGGAAAAAATATTTATAACCGGGTAAGGGCGTAATTATCTCTCTATTAAACCTGTTTTGAACTGCTATGATTGAGAACCTTATCACTCATCATTATTAACTTTATCTTCTAAGACTGAATATATAAAGCCTCGACAATCACCGACCAACAAAATATACTAGACCAGTAATTCTACACGATGAATCAAAGTCGGTCCTAAGTTTTGGGAGGTCCCAGCGCGCCCGCCTTGCAGCTCCCTCCCTTTGTGCCGGCTCGAGGACCCATTCAATAGACCCATAGATTGTAGGCATGATTTCGGAGCTACTGTTTGTCCAAGTAATAGGTTTAATCGACTAATTAATGACAGCAGATATTATTAAAGTGAGACAATGGAGGCTGCGGCGCGAAATTGTAAGGTAACACCTAAATAGGCGACTAATTCCCGAACATGTGGGTATGTTAAACAGTATTGTTTAAAGTATAAATTGTTAAGATATCTGGAAATTATGTAACATTTCTTAATTTATAAATGAGTATACCTATAAATGAGTATACATATCTTACATTTAAAATAGAAATTATATCTCCGTTAAACACGGTAAAAGTTCAGTTCCTCTTTTGTAGAAAATAAATTCTTAAGTTTAAAGAAGCTTACTACGAGTAAGTACTATTATGCAGAATAGAATGGCGTATTGAGATTTTTCAAAATACAAAAATGCAATGTTGTGTTTGTTGTTAGGCCCATTTGACATGTTGCATGTAAAAATAATATTAGACATGTTATCAAAGTTTAAAATTATATTAATTATTACAAAAAATTAGCTGAAAAGGGAACAATGTACTACAATGTAACGATGGTAAGATCGGTAGCATTTTCTTTGATTTTTGTGTGTCCCCGCCAGAAGTAAGGAAATTAATGTATATTTTATTATTGTATATAAACTATTCACAATACACTGTAAAGGAATGAATGAAAAAGATATTAATATAGCCAAAGTTTTACTACACACTGGAAGCTAATATCAAATATAAAAAAATATATTAAGAGGTTATTGTTACCATAAAAAATATTGAAAACTGACAGATTAACAATTCGTTGTTAAATTGTTCTAATGGAAATGGTAAAATATTTACACATAGTTAATGTTATAATAATATAGTAGGTATGATGTTTTACCTCTGCGCCGACCTCAGCCTCCTTAAACCTCTAACAAGGTAATGTTCAAATCCTACAATTCTCGGAAGCTTACAAGAAATTTTCAGTGAATATTCATACGCCTTATCCAGCACTTGATTGGAGGTTACAATATACATACTGTGATGGAATTTTGCGTGGTGTAATCTCCTGAAATTCTAGTATCGTATGTCGGTATCAGATATCACAGGTGAGATCTTTTTTCATACGATTGAAGTAACTAACCAGCACACAATCTACCGGATGGTAACCAATTCCGTGTCGTACAGGGTTCACCCTAAAACCGATCACAGATAAGTTACCAATACTGAAAATTAAGATGATCTCATTTGTAGGTCAGCCGGTATCCGCACCTTTCCATTAGACAGCAGAACTGCTACAAGTTAGAAAAAAATGTACAATATCTTGACAGAGAAAATATTTTGCGAAATCATGCCGGCACAGCGCAATAATATTACTTCAAATCCAAATACGAATTATATTAGACGAAGACGTCCCGCTCGCCTCTTTGATTACCATGCTGAGCTAATATTATGCACATTTTTTTATTAACTTCCAACCAGATAGCTGAATAGGCAATACAGCAATAGAAATAAATTATTTCAATAAAGATTTTAACCATACTTATTGTAATAACTTACTGTAAATATGCAAAATGTAAGAATAAACTGTAGCTACATCAAAAGTTTACATTTTCTCGTGTTATTTTTTTTCAAGGATGTGTTTATCCGGGGCAACCGCTCCGCTGGGAACTATAACGTATGACTATACTAGTGTGAAAGCAATAAGTTAAACTCCCTCGACTTTATTTAACTTCGTTTCTTCTTTAAATAAAAAAAGTATGACATATAAATTTATATGTCGCTTTTTACCCGTGTCGAATTAAATTCTCTTATACTAAACAGAGTAAGTTGATATAGATATTAATTTTTTTAAACCAAAACATCAATCTCTGTTATTATATTTCGGTTATTTGGACAGGAAACCGGTCAATAAATCAACCGACGACATGAGATCAATAAACTTCATCTGGGATATCCTCTATTTAGTGCAGAGGTCTATAAAAAGTAAGTAATAAATGTTTATCAGAGATATAGTGTCATGGCGTGTGAATAATGTGTGACTAATGAAAAGAAAATATATTTGGCGACAAAATAATATATGAAAAACGGATATCATGATTAATGAATGTCGTTAGACGTTTTGTATATTTAAGAATGACACAGAACATTCGTGCGCCGGTTAGTCTAAAATACTTCGCAATATAATGTGAGTTGGGAATGAGCTATTTGGGTAAAATTTCGATATTAGTATCAAAATCTTATCGATATTTAACATTATCGAACACAAAATATCATTGTTATCATTGTACCGATATCATAAGTATCGGTAATAAATTTAAGGCTATTGATATGATAGGAAATAAAATCGTCCGTTAATTATGTGCAAAAAATTGACCATTTTAATAAACATCGTTTAATTATTCGAATTTTAATGAAAAACAGTCTGTGTGTGCAATTCACACACAGCAGAAGTGAAACTAAATAATAATAAACATAAAATATTTCTAGTACTAAAATATGTCTAAGCAGTAACCTAATGGTTGACACTCAGCCCTACAGTCGAGTGTCCGAGGTTCAAATCCCAGGCATAAGGATTTTTTTTTAAATTTTATAATTCCTAAAATACATTACTTTGAACATTGAATGTCATAACGAAACATTAACGATCTTATATAATATTGAAATGATTGGTATTTCAATGTTTGAAATTGATGGTTATCATATTAAAATTGATATTTTACTAATATCGATAATTATTGATCATCTCTAATATGAATTTATTTCAAGAGCAGATGGCTGCTAGTCGAAAATACTCCGGCTCAATGTCGACGGAGAAAATAGGCTTGGGATTTCCGCAGTTTCCGTTCCGCAATCCTATACATTTTCCACAAACACGGCCCTTCCTTGTGTTCTGATCTTTCGTATATTCGTTTCAAGGACTCCCTAGGGTAAATCGATTGGTAATTTTAAATCAGCTCCATTGGCTGAAACCACATAATTTATCCGGAAGTTAGGACAAAAGTAATAAAAAATGTAGTCTTCGATTGTTTTTGAATATAATGAATGATCTAATTAAATGATTCGGCAATTTACAATAATAGCTGTAAAGTGTAATATTACGTAAAAAAAATGTCTCGGAACAATACATGTATTGTTGGTATATAGTATAGTTGGAGTAACGTAACATAAACAATATGAATGAAATATTATTTTATAAAAACAAAGGCTACGTAGTTAATCTCTTTACATAGGTATCATGGTGTTTCACTTCAATGTGCTTACTTGATTCGTGCTTGGTCTTTACTTAAGGCCGATAACCAACTGACGTTTTAGAAGCGTTGGCAATTTTCCAACGTGACGGTGTTGACGTCGCGAGTCTCAAGTGGCAAGTGTCAACGCTGCGACTCCGCTACGTTAACGTCACGTCAACATGAATGAATTGAATAAATAAAACTGGTAGTTAAAAGTATACATTGAATAGTTGTTATATGCTACCCAGTATGAGAAATTTAGATGATCTCTTTTAGCTCAAAGAATAACAGGCCTCTCTTCTAGTGCCACTTAAACACTAAATTAGTGTCGAAATATTGTAAGTCATTTTGTACTACGTCTAAAAGTTTGTCTAATGTAGTCTCTGGCATTCGCAAATATTTTTTTAAAACTCAGATGAATTATTTTTTGGAATTATTTAATGTCTGGTGATAATTAGATTAGACAAGAGAAGTCTTTCCCAAAATCAACGATTGTACTTTCATATTCTGTAACATATTTTTTGTCAAAATGGGAATGCTAAAATTAATGTTCCCTCGTTGAAATTCACTTTGTCTCTGATTTAACATCTCCAATCGCAGCATGTGCGCGACGTTAACGTTGCGTCCAATGGATCCGCAACGTTTCCGTGGCGTCAGCGTTGTTGCTGCGTAGACGTTGGAGACACTCCAATACTCGTAAAACGCCAGTGGGATAGCGGCCTACGTCCAAGAGCTATTTTTCAAATATTTTTTATTATGATACAAGTTATCTGCAGTACTTTAGTCGGTATGCGATACATATTGGGCACATAATTTATGACTAGCGAAATTACACCATAATGTTTATCGTATTGTGGTTTATTCAGCGGTGTGTCGGCCGCCGCTGGCGACAATGGCTTATCTGCGGCGTAACCACGTGGCTGTTGTCCCGGCCCGCTGAACTAAATTGCCGAACAATATGTTGCCAAGTGGCAGACTTTAATGAGCCTACAAGGTTTATAACATAATAAAATTATAATCTACTATTTTATATGTGGTAATAATTAACGAATATGTATAACAATGATTCACTTTACAATTTATATTTAATCTACACCAATCATTAGTCACCGGAATGTATTTGATCCTCAGTTCTCAATGGTTTGTTTGTGACTAATCTAAAAACATTTATCGTTTTGTTGTAGGTAATATTTGTTGATTCTAGTTAAGGAAATACTTGATTTTACTATAATACAAAATGTGCATAGTCCTACGAAGTCAAATAACTGCGCCACGGGGAAGAGTCGGATGGATCAACAGCGAGCAGGATCTTTAGTAGTTAAATTTAGTTACCTGGTAGATAATATAATCTTAATTTTAACCTGGCACAGATTTCAATACTAAACACGCAACATCACATTAACAGCAAAGTCATACATCGCACGTGTTAAGTACAAATATTTCTTTTCGCCGAAAAGAATAAATTATTAAGCCAAATAAAAAATATTTTAACAAATAAGTTACTTTATTTTATTTTGTAGTAGATCTATTCTTGACACGAACAAAATCACCAGTGTCGTCCTCCTATGTGGTTCAAAACTTCGCAAACTGATCACAAAAGCAATAAATAATATCACAGACATATTTCCGCATTTACTTTCAAAACTCTATCTCGAAGATGATACTTCAAGAATCGTATTTTGCAGTGGCGTGACTTTTCATATTGTAGAATAAAATTTTTGAACAAGCTGAGAAATAGGAATGACACGTTGGCTGGTCGGAAATTTGCAGTTTGGGAAACTTGTTTCTGAACTTTTATCTAGATCATGTCGCTAGTCGTTTGTATGGCACATATAGTACACTGTATGAAATTCATTTGATACTTGTAACAAGTGCTTGAAAATAACTACTCTTACACCTTGAAGAACAATTAAAACATGTTAACTAAACACTACTGTTTTATAACGGGAAAGAAATTATCATTGCAGCTGAATTATAACGAGTTGTACTGTGAAGATAAACCATTTGAAAATGTCACATTACAACTATCCCGGGCTCAGTACAGAGGCCGGCGCTCATTAGTATCCGGCGAATAACTTGCAAACTTAATTATAAATGTCTCTCGTCACAGCGAGCTCGTTAGAAATTATGTTGATCCCATAATACGGTTGTTTCTTCGAGTGGTAATAAACGATTTAATATGCAGTTAGATATTAAAAATTCAAGCACACCGTTAACACTATGTAATATGCAGATAAAATGTTTTATTTATTTTCTTTTTCTAAATACACAAAATGGAAATGATACGGAACTTCCAGTCATCATGAACAACTTATTGTTAACAATTTTTGATGAGGTGTATCATTAAGCAGCTCGATGTCGGCGGGCAGCTGGCCGGCAGCCGCTTTTGTTTGTGTCTAGATTGGTGTCAACGCGTGTCACGGCTGCAGCTATTAAAGTGGCGCGCCGCCAAACTTGTCTATTATTATTGTTCTATTTGCGACACATCACCTCGCTGCTCCGCAATGTCTTGAACAATTTGAAGTTAAGAAGCATCTCTTGCGCGGGTGACTAACAGTTTGATGAACGTAAGTTTTTCGTAACGTACACGTAAGCTTCTTACTGAATTTTTCCCAGATTGCGCCAGAAAGTGTAATGATAAGAGTCATGTTTTTCGCATTCTCTCTCTTTAGCAAGTTCTATATTCCAAATATTTTGAAGTATTTTAAAATATGAGTTATCATTGGATTCAGCATAACCAGTGAACTCTTTTATAATAATATATTTAATTTTAACCCAAAGTCAAATCAAAGCTGACAATCAAAAGCTGTCGGTAAACCTCGGTGAACCTCTTATTTTCTTATATGTATATTATGAGGTAAAGTTGTACCTTCAGTACAAAACTATATTCGTGCACTTAAAGGCTGTGTGATTTTAATTAGACATGCCGATACATGTACTATAAGTGGACCGCAAACCGCTGCATGGCTAATCTAGTAACCACATACATATAAAAAATCTGTGGTTTACTTCAAAACAATCTGATACCAATTAATTTAAAGATACTAATTAAGCAAGATCGTCTTCGATCGTTACTGAGTCGTTTTATCTCTGATATATACGAGTATGGATTTGATACAAAAACTTCGTATATAATGACTCCAACTTTATTACATCCCTCTGCGTTTCAGTGCGCTGTAAAATTTAGACATTGGCATAAACCAGTTCGTGTAATGACAAGATAGGGTCTGACCAATTCGTGATAAGCCGTAGTTCATCGTTTAATTTATATCTAGCATTATATAAAATCAATTTAGATAGCGTAATGTCTCTGTAGACTGTACCGTTACAGTAGCCCTTTAAGGACCATAACACTGATTTTATACAGCTTCTAATATATTTTGTATACATGTACTATTAATAAGTAGCTAGTTGTAACTAAAATACAAAATAATTGTTGAATAGTTTGTTCTACTTAAATTTATACTTACAATTAGTTAATTATATTTGAGCAAAAATATTAATAATTATATAATGAAGTATATTAACAAAACAATTTGTAGTAAATGTTCACGGTTAAGTCTTGCAAAGCAACATAATAAAACATAAATAAATGTTATTGTAAAACGCAAATAAATAAAAATGACCAATAGAATAGTCAATAGACTGGCTTGACAATATCGATACTAAAAATATCAGCCTTTTAATAATAGCGTTGCTATATCTATACGTTACATAATAAGATAATGAGTTCAAGCCAAAAAGATTCGATTGCAAAGTACTTCAACGAACCTTATTTGGCTTGACAACAGAACTCAAATAGTTCTATAGTTCTACTGTAATCAATCTCTCGTTCAATATCAGCGCCACGTAAAGTTCGTAGCTATCGAATTAATCATTCGACAAGAGCATTCTCTCCGAACATCCACGTATAAGCTTATTTCAGTCGAACTGACAGAACATAATGAATCATAGCTTTGACCGGGAATGGACGGTGGACGCCGTATTGGTCACAACACACTACAGCTACACCGGACGAATAAATACCAAATTAACGTGTCACTGGAATTTAATCAACACGCAAACAGACCGCTACGGGTGTTGCGTGATATGTGCGATTAATTTGGCGGAATGATCATACGTTCAGGATATATCGTATTGTTATCGCTTGTCCAAGTACAACATACATTGATTTTCACTCCCTTTAGGGGTAAAGGACAATATCTTGCGAAAAGTAACGTTGCGTGTGTGAGCGTCGTCCGGGGTGGGGCGACGTAGCACTTGTCGCTCTCAATATGAATAAGTCCACGAAAAGAAGGTCGTCAGGATTTGTCAGCAATAGTCTCCGACATTATTTCACAAACTAGGGATATTTATATATTTTTGCCGCTCGTTACAAATGCCCATGTCGCGCATGGACATGTTGCGTTCGAAGGGATATATTTATGTAATATACTTTAAATAATATGAAGAACCTCATACAACGTTCCTCCAAGACGCGCCGCTAAATCGCTTTTATTTTCAGATATCTTCCCAACGTTCTACAATTTCATATTTACATTTAAACCTTAATCTTACGCACCTTATATTCAAGTCATGCATATCTGTATTGACTATTTAGTATTATATCGACACAAAGGTTTTACCAAAACATATTGTGTAGCTATTACATAAGCATTCCGCTCCTCCCCACACGTTCAGCAAATCGGGCATTATCCTCCAGTTATTGGGGTGAAATGTAATTTTGTTTCTATTATTGGTATCGTCGGTTAAGCTACAATGGGCCATTGATTGGGGCCGCGGGCCACCGCGCTTTGTAGTCTTTTGCATACATATTGGGAACAAGATAAACATTTGTTCTACATATTCTTGTAAGGCGTGATGCGGGTACACGATCTAATAAATTCAGCCTTTTTATTGACTTTAGATTTATTTTTGTAATTCAGTCTATTTTGGTAAATATTTACTTTTTACATACATGAAACACTACCTGAAATGAGTACTGTTGCCCAAGAACACCTGTGATCTAATTTAAATAAAATAGGAGTCTACCATCTCTCCACATTAGGTGCATTTCTTGATAAACGCTTCCCCTAATGGACATCGTTTAACCCTTTTAAATCGAATGATTACCAGGTGTTTTCTACGACGCCTGAAAAAGCTTTTTACTGAGTCCTGAGGACGTAGCCACGTTCAATAAAAAAGGTTTTGCTGTCCTTAAGTCCTTTAGACTGCCTTATCTCACTCTTAAATTATAATAATAGTGGAAGCTCTACTGCTGAAGGCAAAAATGAAGTATAGGTTATGTCCTACCTCTGAATACTTAAGCAATATTCACATTCATGAACGCACTATAAATCTACACTGTTATGGAAGAAAAAAGAAAAACAAAACACAAAATGAATATAAATATGTTGAAGCTCTCGTATTTAACAAATCATGTACATTCCAACGAACAAAGTTTTTCTTAAAGACACGGGAATTTTTCCACGAACCTGTAGACTACAAGTCGAGTACCAGGAAAAAACAAGCTTCTTTAAACGTTTAGCACGATTAGCGTTAAATTACTCAGAGCTCCTATTTCCAGTGACGGCTACCGTATTGCGTTGTTGGCAATACATTGCCTGTTGTAAAACATAACTGCCCTGACGTTATCAAAGTCAATGTCTAGTTCGTTCTTATTATAATTTCCGTTATCTAATATTTTAAGATACCTAATAACCCGTATCTGTTTCTCCGTCAACCCATTATTGTGCCACTGCTGGCACGGGTCTTCTCTCAGATTGAGAGAGTTTCACACTTCACACACCTTTAAGAACTTTTTTTTAAAGAACTCTCGGATGTGTAGATTTCCTCACGATGTTTTCCTTCACCGTAAAGCAGTGATAATTAACTTCTAATACGCACA
>DWLI01000608.1:0-19972 GCA_018249915.1 Cecropterus dorantes dorantes | reverse complement strand
CAGACTAGGGAGTTTAGGTGCGAACGGTACTAGGACGAGAGCGGGGCGTGAGGCGGGACCGGGGAGGGAAACCGCATACCTTCCGTTGGTCTAGTTAGCTTGGTCGAGTATTAGTTCAAATTATCCATATAATCAAAATTGATAAGGGTGCTGCCATATTAGGACGATGGAAATCGATCAACGATATCGATATTCTAATCAATTAATTTTACAGTCCGGTAACTTTAAAATTATCAAATATTTTGAACAATTCATTACTTCCAATTTCAAAATAATAATAATTATAGATACCTATAGTGTAATGTGTGTTATTCTAGTAAATTGAGAAATTATCTTTTGACCTATATGATTTTTAAATCGACATCCAAAAATCCGAGTAAGCAAACGTAAATTTAAAATATGCAAATGTAAAACTGTATCTTTACGCGTTCCTATCAGCCGGCGGCGCGGGGACGCGAGCGCGCGGCCGCGGCCGGCGCGGCGCCGCGTCCTCGTCGGAGCGGCCGCTGTCGGAGCTCTGCTCGCTGTCGTCCGACTCGTCCGCCTCGTCCGCCGCCTCGCCCGCGCCGCCCGCCGCGCCTGGCTTGCGGTACGGACCAGCGGGTTAAAATATGCAATACTCGTATATGAGCATCATCCATAAAAAAATACTTTAATTTGTACGTGATTGACGTAATCATTGACATTTATTTTTGTTTTAAAAATTATTACAAAGCTTAAAGAAAATTATAAAAGTTAATAAAGTTGAGCTGAAAGGCAAGAAGAAAATAATGTAAGACCACTTAAACACTACCTTAAGGTAGTTTACTTTTTTAGATCATTTTAAAAGAAGATAGGGCTTATATAAAGCAATTACTTACCGTAAAGTTCTATACACTGATTACACAAATATTTAGATATAAATAAATGATAGGTACATTCATTCTAAATTACATAGAGATATCTACTTTCTGATATTTACGTAGTATACTTATTTAATACACACATAACCAAACATGCAATACTTGGGGCAATAACATGCCTATATATTACAGCAATTACAAATAGGTTTACATTAATATATTTACTAAAACAACATTGAATTATTATACATGCAGTTTTAAGCTACTTATTCCACTCAGTGTATATAATTATGTACAGTGCTGGTGATACTAGTGATAGGCTTTATAGTGTCAATGATGCTGAAGTCATGTCTCAGTATGTAATCTTCAACATTGTGAAGCAGTTTGTCCTGAAAACCACAGACTAGTTACGACACCACAATGATAATAAATTATTCCCTTTAAACATTCAGACATCGGGTTGTATTTTAGCAACTTACTTTGTTCCTTGGGCTCTCTTCCTTGGTTTTATTGGGCTTCGGTTCGGGCTTTGGTTGTGGTGACGTGCACGTAACGGTGGAGCAGTTGCCCGCCAGCGACTGCGCGGACGCGCGAACAGCGCCGAGCGCGGGCGAGCTGGGACGAATGTTCGCTGTGTATGCGCATAGTTTATTTGCGCAAAGTGATTTATATATTGTAATAAAAATCACGAGACATGTTATTTGAAAATGATTTTTTATTAATGTTTTATTGTGAGGTTAATGAAGATGATCCAGTAATTGGTTGATAGGGATTAATATTGAGCCTGAAACTAAAACATGGAACATATTGTGTTTACTGCTTAAATTAACTTTGATATAGATAAAGCTTATATCACCGCTGTAGTACTTACGTACTGAACCAGGACGTTCGTCTCCAATCTAAGTTTTAAACGATATTTTATGTAATGAAATTTGTTTACAAATGAAAGCGTCACGAATAATGCCAACTACGCGATTGCCAATGTGGAGAGCGTATTTACAGCGGTTTTGCAATTGGCATCTCTAAAATCCACTGTCCATCAAAAATTACAGATTTTATAATATATATAAAATTCCAACAACAGTTTGTGGACAATAGATTACATCTTATCACTATATATCAATGATTAGCTTTTTCTCATTGCATTTGAGCACCTAAGAGCAGCGAAACGCAATAATTTATTTAAACAATTTTATTTTTCGTGATATTATACTTTTTGTTCTGATTTGTAAAAAAGCGAATCATTGACACCGTTTTGTTTGCTATGTCTAATCGGCTAAGATCTCACGGTTGAACTTGTTGTTGCTGGTGTAAAGCTTTCCCAGAAGGCCCAGGGGTTGCCGAGGAGGGACGAGCTGAATGCCCTCCCACCAGAAGACTTCCTTACACTGAAGACGACCACCCGCGTCATCTCCTGGCTCTGGAGAAAATAAGATAATTAATAGCTTTTAAATATTCTAAGCCCTATCAAACAAATGTTTGATTTATTTGTACGTTGGTCTTAAATTTCACATATGTGTAGATTAGTTCACGCTACACCTGAACTTATTCATTTTATTGAACAAAGTGTATTCTAATTTTTTTAGTCTCGTAGTACAAGTAATTTTGTTTTTTTTTTTGTATAATGGTCCTATAACTTCCTCGTTCATGCGATTTCGCACGTATCTAGATTAGTCCACGCTACATCTCCACACACCATTGATAAATCCATTCTCAATGTACTATATACTCACATTTCCCTATAAGATAAAATATTTTCTTTTACAAAAATGTTAATTTAAAATTTGCATGGTAATTATTAACTACCTATTTAAGCATTGGCTGAAAATGAGGTTAAGTTAGCTACAGTCTAACCTCTAGCCACAAGGCGCGTGAGACGTTCCGGGAAGACGAGGTGTGGTGGGCGCATGGCGATGATGTCGCGGAAGCGCGTGTACAGCTCCATGGCGGCCGCATCCGCTGGGAGGCGCTCATCCGGCGCGTGCTCCCGGAACTGACAACCCTGGACGAGGAAATTAGATATCAGAAGATTGAGAGATCTCTAGACAGAAAGGTGGTAGAACGAGTACCATTGGAATGGAGAGCTAATTGACGTGAAGAAGTTTCTAACGAATCACAATAATGTTTCGTTAGAAGCGTTTGGTTGCTTACTTTCATAAAAGGCTGGTCGTCGCCTCTTTCGTCCCTTAGTCAGGTGTGGCAAGGTTCAGGAAAAATACAACGGTAACCAAAGCCTGCCTTCCCTTTAATAGCCCCAAGTCGTCTTGTCCCGAGCTTCAAACTCGCCATCAAAATGAATTTGACACATTCCGTGACGCATCAAAATCCTCATCATCATCAGTTTTAAAGCCAATAGAGCTAACTTAACTACACAAGAGGTTCTTTGCACAAGTAACAATTACACAGCGCATCAAAATGTAGCGATAAATATAATTAGCACAGACACATGATAGGAAAATATTGTACTTCTTGTTGCTGGTGGTAATTAATAATAAGATATTTAAACAAATAGCAACGGTATTTCCCTAACATTTTAAATTCACCAACTGTATTAAAATATAAACGCTACAATAAATAAGGGAGGGATAAATCTATGGTCGCAAAGGTACTCTACAAGATAACGAAGCTCTCTTGCATCCTTACCGTGTTCCTGGAGATGGTCTCGAAGCGGTAGGCGCGCTCCCCGCAGCAGGGGTAGCGGCCCGCGGGCAGCGGCGGCCGCCCGTCCACCGCGAACATGTGCGCCGGCTGCTCGTGGTGCGAACACCACTCCATCTACAGTAATGGTTCTTTTATATCTAAAGTATCTATAGTATCTATTCACACTGTGATCTTAGTCATGGGCGTCGCCAGGTACAGGCAGGGGGGGGCAGCTACCCCCCCTAGCAGAGCGGTCAAGTGAAAAAAAAAACACATCTGTAACATTATTACTTATAGCATAAGATAACTGTAACATAATTACATATAACACAAAAAACGATAAGTGATTTGCACCTCCCTGTACAGAATCCTGGCTACGCCCATGACTAAGGTCACAGTGGTCACAGTTACGCTAAAAATGATCACATTTGTCTTTCTCGGCCATACCTTGTAATGTATCGGCAAACCAATAATTTCTTAATAAATTCACAATGATCGCGGACGATGGAAGATAACTTACTTTTGTTCTAATGTAAGTAAAAGCAATTATTGCGCTACGTTAGCTCGTAAAATATAAAATGCACGATTAAATACTCGAAGTGTAGAGCAAACCTAGTAATAATAAATGATCAGGATATGATAAACATAGACCAAATTATCTTTCGAAAGATTGATCGATCGATAACAATCGTAAGAGTGCGGCAACACCCTAAAAACTATTCTATTATATTCTTAAGTTAAACTTGCGTATTGCAAAAATGAATTTAAACTGCTTTATTTAAATAAATCTTCATAAATGTCAATAAGTCACCTGATAAGCCGGAAAGTAGTTCTCGCAGAGCTGGCAGTGCAGGAAGTGGCAGTCGGCCCACAGGCGCCAATACACGCGGCGCCACGACCGCAACTCGCCGTACAACCACGTTATGTAGTCGTTAAGACTCCACGATGTATCTCTGATTGTTAATATACGTGTGAAAGAATCTCAATTGTATCTTTGCCTTACCATGACTTTTAAACAACAACACAGCAGTTTTACATCATTGGTAAAGTGCTGAATTAGATGTAGCGATGATGACAAAATCGAACCACGAAAAGTTCTTTTACGTCCTATAGCATCACTGGCGTATCCAGGATTTTTGTTTAAGGAAGTCGGGGGATGGATTTTAACCTAGCTGAAGATAGGTAAAAATAGGTTGGCCAAAAGGTTCCTCCTATTGGTGAACATTAGCACATTATTTTAGATTTTGGGCTGGTTTAAGGTCAAGGTAGCACTTAGGTATTGCCTTAACAATGATGAGGTTTATTTATGTAGGTATTACGAGTCGATAAACAAAACGCCATTTGACGACACGCGCAGCGGGGCGGCCACCATACCGGTCTGACGCGCAATGGGTTCACGGTACGATTCCCGGTCAGAAATACATCTGAATGATGAATTTAGATTGCTGTTCTGGGTCTGGGTGTTTGTGTATTCGTCTTTGTGTATCCATGGCACCGCGACATAGGAGAAAATCCTAGTACGGGGCTATTGTAGGAGGTGTAGAAAGCGTGTTATTTTTTTTAGAAAGATACGAAAAGCAAGTCAATTTATTGGAGCGTGTGTACAAAGCTATATTTTATTTAGAAGCTAAATACTCACTTAGTATGTGAAGAGATAACGTTCCCTCGCCTGTCAATGCGCATGCTGGCGGGCTGACAAGGCACTTGTTCAGCGATGTGACGGCCCAAAAGCTTGTTGCATCTGTCAAGGTAAAATACTTTTGTATGAAGTATTCTTTTAGATACTTTAGGAAAGAATGGATATTCGTTAGCATCGACAAATATGCTCCAGGGCTCTTAGAACTGTGGACGATCCGAGGCGATCGTTGGAACGTAGGAAAGACCAAATTTTTCTAGCACTGAACACATGGGTGTTGAGTAGGTACATATTTAGTACTTAGTCACGTGCAGCCAATGGATTCCTGTATTCAACCTGGACACACTTTATGCGGAAGTATTTTTTATAACTGATCTACATTGAGGCATCGTTTTCTAAGATAATTATTTCAATTCAGATTAAACACTATTATTCAAATTTATTTATTATCGGATAACAGGGATCCATTTAGCTAGTAACAAATTGACTTACAAACTATGTCAGTAGATACTAATGATAAAAAATACAAATTACAAGATATTTAATATACGAGTACTATGCGCCTTGCCGTAGGCTCACACAGGCGACAGCACCGAGCCATTGGCAGCTGTCTCATGGACATATACATACATATGCATACATAGTCTTACATGCATGCACGCCAAACAGGTGCATGCATGTAAGACTACGTGTATAATAAATTACAAATTAAATTAAATTAAATTTGTAGCTTTCGACAACCGTTACTAATTTTATCGAACTTGTGATGAATAAGTAGGTAAGTTAATTCTACTATTAATTAATGGCATGATTATTTAATAACATGTTTTATAATTACTTGCTGCATTTGAATAACGTGGCGAGCGTTGCGTAGTGTCCCCGCAATGTTTCCGGTACAGGCTCCGCTAGAGAGAGGATCATCTTGCAGTACAGCCGCGACTGGATCTTATCCTTGCGATCGCGAATCGCTTCCAATTCTGCGTTTGTGTACATAGCTGATAATCTACAAGAAAATCATCCGCTACAATATAAGTTATATAAGGTTATGAATATTTTTTTTGGGTGTATCACAAGGTACGATTCATAGGACCGCAACATTACATATTACATTATGAGGACAATAAGTGTGATCATCGAATGATAATAATCATAATTAAAATTTAACTTTCGACCGAATATAGAATACCTCTCCAAGGTGGCAGAGCTGTCGCCTCCGAGTGGCATCGCATTGTCATAATTAACTTCGAGTAGAACAAGGGGTGCTAATTTTAGTTCTATGTGAAGTTGGTTACAGATATACAGGCGACAGTGAATACTTAACATCAGTTCGAACTAAAGGATGATAATAATGAAAACTTGTTCTATTTTACTTATTTTTACAAAGGCCTTTTATCTAAAGGACCTATATAAAAATACGTGTCTAGTAAGAACACGACCTTAACTTAGATCCATTGAGATATCATTTATTAATGTTACCTTGTAAGTAGAGCATCGCTGAGGCAGGCCAGATTCGTGGAGGTTTTAACAATCTCATTCATATGAGCGTGGCAGTATATTAAGCAATCGTGGAGAAGGGGCTCCATCTAAAATTAAAAAAAAATAGTTGACAAACACGCTCTCCTTTTAAATATAACGGCCATTATCTCGATCGTATTTGATACACATAATTATTATCAAACTCGCTTCCCCTTTCAATTTATAATAGCCATTAACTTGTACCTGAAGAAACGATGCAGACACGAGGATAGGTACGACGTTGTGCGGATCAAGGAGCGGCCAATCAGCGACCAAAATTGTATCACGTTTTACCCATCGCATTAACCAGTCGAATATCTGCAATAAGACTTTTCTAAGTTTGAAGGTTAAATCGCTAGCGAAGGGCTCCTTACGATATACCTACTACATAAATAAAGTATGATGATAAGGGTGTAATGTGATAGATTGATATATTTGTTAATAAGGCATGGATAACGAAAGGAACCGAATTTAAAATTTGGTATTTCTTTATATATGAAGCTACTACTAATAACGTGGTCTACTGTATGGCGAATTAAATGATTATAGGAAATAAAATGACGATTTTGTACTAGATAAAGACAAACATGAATGATATAGGTAAAATAGACGTCCCTTTTATATTCATGTGGTTAAAAATCTCCTCCATTTTATTTTCACAGAATGCTATTTTTGCATTATTCTCACCATACGATATGTACTAAAAATAGAATATATTATTTAAAGTCATATACTGAATATAACTAAGACCTGTATATCACAATGCACAGATATATCCATATCTTCCAATCGCTGGCCAGCGGTGACGTCAGCAAAGTAGCCCATTTTAGACACAAGCAACTTCTGTGGACATCTGAAGTCTTTCTTCAAACCTTTTACCTCATCGCATACGTGAATTTCCACATCTCCCCTGTAATGATTACCAGTAAATGTAAGAATGTCTTTTGCAATATCCAAGGACAGTCGAAAAAATCTTAAGATATTTAAGGATAAGTCATTAACTTACTCTTGTTTCTGGTTATTTCGATCTTGAGCAACGACTACGGAAGATTTGCGTCTGCCTAAGCGATCCCTCGATTCTTTTTCATTGATGAATCCTTCAATTTCATTTTGGTTTAAGAAATCATTTAATATTTCATGTTAACACATATTACAAATTAACTTTTATTAAAACAGTAGGAAAATCTATTGTAAATACGTAAAATTTACGTACCGTTTTGAAGAAGTCTTACCTCCGAAGCTAGCTGGTTTCTTTACATCAGTAGAAACAGTTGAAGGGGATTTTTTAATGGCAGGAGTATAAACACTTGTAGTTTTTGATGGTTTTTTGTACCCTACTAGATAAGGAAGAATAGAATCGAGTATTCCTTCGTTTATGACCTGAAAAGTATTATTGAACAGTAATTTAATTGAATACAAGTGACGATGGATAGGTTGAATGATCTATTCTAAAATACAATATTGCAATACATACATCATTAAGCTTACAGTTGAGGTTAGCTTCTGTCCAAACTCCAAGCATTTCTACTCGAGCTTCGGTTGGTAGAGAGCGTCTTCGGCCTTTCTCTGCAATTAACACAGTCTACAGAAATACTATTAAATATCATGAGTAAAAGATGTTACTTCAAAATTTGTAGAAACCGTTGGAATTTTAAAAAAGTTTGTCTATGGTACACCGCACCTACCCTCAATTTCACTATAGCTAAACCGTTTAACAGTGCCCTCTGTTTCGCTATTTTTCTTTTCGAGAGCTGTATCACTTTTGCTAGTTACCGGTTTCTGGTCCGCAAAAGCAGTCTGATAAAGAAGATCGCGCTCTTGTTGTTCAATTACGTGATTGATAACTGTCAATTTAGTCAACTCTTCCCAATTTATTTTGGATCCTTCGTCCTCATCACCTTCTAAGTGTTCATACACTTGATACGCAGTTTTCATGAAATCGAAAAAGTCCTTTACAGTAATTATTTCAGCAGGGATATTTGCCTTTGCAACGGAATTTCTCCTAGAAGCTGTTTCTGACCTGACAGGACTTTTGACCCTTTTGCCATCTCCTTTTTGCGTGAACATCGAAGACGCATCTGTATCTGGACGTGGACTTGCCATTTTGATCAAAAAATACAAAATTTTTGTAGCATTACTATCCTGTATTGATTTAACACGGCCCCTAGAAACTTGACATTCAATTCCAATCGCTAAATTTAGTAAGAACCTACAGAATTTATGAAATTTTATATAATAGGCCCATAAAATTTTGAAATATTTTTTTTGTTCTTACAAATACAATATAAATACACTTTTAAATATAAAACATGTAACTTAAATAGACAAATCAATAAACCAATAAATAAACAATGTAACAGATTTTATTGACAGACATTTAGGTTTTAATTTCGTTTTTGCCATGTACCTACGCTAGTGATGTTCAATTTTATTTATCAAAGTCTTGTAACTCTATATACCTATTGTATATTAAGCTATTAAAACACAGTTTGTTATAATGATCTTAGTTAATTCGTTACGATTCAAATGCAGAGTAGTTTAAACGTATATTGTACCGAAGAGCAATATTTACCTTCTTATAAAGTAATTAAAACTGTTGAGGTCATTGACCATTGAGGCGTCGACTTCATATTACACAGAGTACCCCAGAGAAAAATAGCTGAGATCGTATCTCTTAATTTCTTTCTAGATGAAATATGTGGCATAATGTCGCAAATGTTATTGTTTGTCTGTGGCCCGCCAGGTGACTGACTGAAGTGAAGTGATATGTCATATCAACATTTTCCTATTATTTTGTTGTTCAGTAAAACTATTTAGAATGTCCATGTCTATATTTTATTATGGACAGTTACCAACCCGAATATGACAAGAACGATTTGTTGTCTGATACGTTCTGGAGGACACCGCAGCGCGCCGTTCCGGGCAGGCCTCGTCAGAGGCTCGAGCGAAACGAGGTTATGTCGGGGTCATCTTACCAGCAATTCCAGGCGTCGGTGAACGACGCCTGGGACCTCGGCGACGACGACATCATATCCGGCATCGCCGACACGAAGATATCGAAGGCCATATCGCAGACTGCCGCTTTAAACGTGATAAATTCGCATAGGAATAGTACTAAGAACGTAAACAAAAGTGACGTCAAAGTTGAGAGTGAAAATGTGAAGGGGCGGGAAGAGGCGGAGACGGTGAGGAAGAATGAAGGTCGGAGGGCGGTCGGCGGCTCGGGAAGCGGCGGCGGGCCGCGGCGGCACTACCCCGGCCGGCCGCGCCCCGTGCGCGCCTCGGCCTTCACGTCGCGCGAGGAGAGCAGCGAGTCCAAGCTGGAACGCTTCCAGCAACTGCTGGACAGCTCCGTGCTAGACCTAGATGAACTCAAGCAGCTCAGTTGGTCTGGAATTCCAATCAAGGTCAGTCATTGTGCTGTATCTTTTATGTTCTGATAACAGTGTTTGTTTTCTTATGTAATGCCTCTAATATTTTCTACCAATAATAATACACCACATCATACCTGTCAAACATATATTATATACGAATACTGTTTTACTCATGAAGGTAAATTTGCGTTAACTCAAGTAGTTATAAAGTACCTTGATTGTTATTAAATGTTATGTAGCTATGTTGTGACTGCATGGATTTTCTTATAAATGGCAGTTATTAATACTTCCAAGTTAAGTGTTATTCCCAACACTATATGATAAACAAACTTAACTAATGTATAAATGAGAGTTTAATAATTAAATATGTTTTATGCTAAATTACCTAACTAAACAACAAAAACTTTACAAGTATCTAATTCAGCATATCAGTATATCTTAATGGACCATTTTAAAATTGTTCTAATTTATTTAATGTATATAACTTGAATGCAAACATTTTCAAGATACAACATATTCACTCTCCTGCATTGATATGGATAGTTGTTTTGACATCACTATCGTGTATTTTCAAAAACCTTTAATCACTTTCTATCAGGCAAGAGCAGTAACATGGCGACTGCTAGCAGGCTACCTCCCCGCGAACACTGAGCGGCGCTCAGAGACCCTGGACCGTAAACGCGCCGACTACAAACACTTAGTTGGCCAGTACTATGATGCGGAACGTGAAGAGGACACCTACAGGCAGATCCATATAGATATCCCGCGCATGAGTCCACTTGTTGCTCTCTTCCAGCAGACAACAGTGCAGGTTGGCTAATATTGCATTACTGTGCATATCATATTAAACTATATACGTATATTCTACATATATAATGCAGTGATAGCCAAATGGATCAAATTCGGTCTGTCTATCGGAAATCCTGGGCTCACCTCCACTGAATTTTCTAAAATTATATGTGTATTAGAAGTTAATTATCACTGCTTCACGGTGAAGGAAAACATGGTGAGGAAACCTACACATCTGAGATTTCCTTTAACAAGGTTCTTAAAGGTGTGTGATGTTCTTAAAGTCTACCAATTGCACTTGGTCTGTGTGGTGGCATCAAACTCTCTCAATGTGAGAGAAGACCCGTGCCAGCAGTGGCACAATAGTGGGTTGACGGAAGAATTCTACATAAAAAAGAAATTAGTTCCATATTACCATAATAGACTCTTGTAAATGTTTAGCATTTTATGTGTAAAGTTGTGAATCTGTTAAATATTTTTGTAGTATAGACAACAGGTGTTAAGTACTGGTGGTAAATATAAATGAGATAGGCTTCCTACTTGAAATCAAATAGGCATACAAATACTATAGTACTTATTTCTCCTGAAAAATAAGCCTGCTTTTCACATTGGTCCAACACTGGCATTATAACAACTAGGATAAGTTGTTTCACCTCAGGTTCCATATCAGAAATAATCAGTACAATTTTTTTCTTAAGTACTAGGTATGCTATGCAGTTTCACCCACTACTAAATAATAAAAATAACTAACAAACATATCGTGATGTTCTTTAGCCTATAGCCTTCCTTAATAATAGGACTATTCAATACAAAAAGAATTTTTAAATTCAATCCAGTAGTTACTGAGATTAGGCCGTTCAACCAAACAAACTCTACTGTTTTATAATATTAGTATAGATAAGTGAAGTGCCTCTCTCTACGATTAAAGGTATCATTTATTGTAATGGATAATTGAAGGTATTCCACTAAATTTTCGAATATGCACCAGGTGTTATAATTTACATAGTGTTACAAACAATCAAATCTTGCCTAATAGTAGGTAATATTTTTTTCTGTCAATTTAAAATGCTTTTTATATATTAACCAGGTAATGTTCGAGCGAATACTCTACATATGGGCGATACGTCACCCGGCGTCCGGGTACGTGCAGGGCATAAACGACCTGGTGACGCCCTTCTTCATGGTGTTCCTGCAGGAGGCGGCGCCCGGCAAGGAGCTCGACAACTTCCCCCTGGACACCCTCACGCAGGAGCAGCGGGATGTCATAGAGGCAGACTCCTTCTGGTGCCTCTCCAAGTTCCTTGACAGTATCCAGGATAACTACATATTCGCTCAACTTGGAATACAGTATAAGGTGTGTGACAATTTTTTTGTTTGTACAGTCCATAAGTTCTCAAAGTTATTTAGGCTTCTGCCCACTTTTTCAGCTCTTTGTGAACAGCTCTTACACGACATTTTAATTTTGTTATAGCTTATCATCAGTAATCATAGGTAAACCCTTATGTATTCCTATGCTCAAAAGGGCGAGTGGAGGATGTAGATTACAGCTTAAGGGATCCACTTTACTTCAATGACAATAACATCAAACTTGATTACACATGTTTAAATATTTAATACAAGTTTGCATGTGTCCATAATGAGTTCTAGTCTCTTTTTGTATTCATTTATTTTTTCTACAAAATAGGCCTTAATAATACTCAATATATATAATACTCAATATATATAATCAATAAATAATATCATATGTATCAATATTTATAGAGTACAAATTTATCATTTTCCAGGTAAATCAATTGAAAGAACTGATACGTCGTATAGATTTGCCTCTTCACGAGCACCTGCAAACGCACGGAGTGGACTACTTGCAGTTTTCGTTCAGGTGGATGAACAACCTGCTCACTCGCGAAATACCTTTACCGTGCACTATACGCCTCTGGGACACGTACCTCGCGGAATCGGACGGGTTTGCGACGTTCCAACTGTACGTGTGCGCAGCATTTCTACTCCACTGGCGAGAAAGACTGATGCTCGAGAAGGACTTCCAAGGACTCATGATATTACTACAGAACGTTCCCACACAAAACTGGACTGATTCCAACATTAGCGTGCTAGTGGCGGAGGCCTACAGGCTCAAGTTCGCCTTCGCCGACGCGCCCAACCACTTGCACAACGCCGGCAAGTCCGACAGATGACGTGCACTCAAGTGCTGAACTACGCTGACGTGACGCTCCCGGCTATACATTGGTAACACTTGGTCAATCGACGATCGATTTTTTCTTCGAGATGAAGACTTTGAAGGAATGGCCGACTGGTATGAACGTGGTTATTGTGTACGTTTGGATTCGGCAGGGTAAATGAAATTAATGTTGCGTGGTCCGCTTCAAGTCTGACTTTGAGCAGCGAGGCCCTTGAGACGCTGTGTCCTTCGATGGTCAGCCGCTGGGACCACTCGGAACGATAGTAAGCGTTTGCAGCTAGAAATCTCCGTAAATATGTGTAATAAGTTTATGAATTAAAGGTTGTTGTTAAATAAACATATTAAATGCTTCTATCGGTTAGTGTTGTGACACCGCATGGCTTTCGAAAGACTCACTTTTCATAGGGCCTAGCAGCCATCTTTATATTGTAAAATATTAAGGCCTAAGTAAATATGGTTCGAGTAAGCTGTTACCTATACGACAACTCCACGCTCGTTGTGTAAAAAGATTCGTCCTTCTTTTTATTTTTTGTGACCTTCATTTATGTAATATTTGATTTTATGGGTATGTTATTTTGTTTAGATTATTATAGCACTGTACGTTTTTAAAGTGTTTTATGTCGCCTTAATAAATATACATATGAAATAAAGTGTTTGGATTTTATTTATTTATTACAAACAACTAAAAAAAAACGCGAATGATAGGCATTAATCATTTGGACAGTTTGCACCAATACTAAGGCTTAAGCAGATCTACGAAGGTTTACCAAGACCTTGTTTATTATTCATCATCGAGTTCGCCAGAATACTAGTGCGTCATTATGCATGTTCCGTACGATTACTTTATGGAAATGTTTACGTGATGCGATGTCGAGACAATCAAAAGTTTCACATACAATAGCGTGTCCTCTTTGGCGGAGCTAAGTAATCCTGACATACTAATTTCACATTTTATACCATTGGCCAATAATTATTTAAAGTACTGCCGATTAATCTATCTATATATATAAAAGGCAATTCCGACTCAAAACTTATATATCAACGCACAGCTGAAACTACTGTATCTAGAAACTTGAAATTTGGTACAGGGGCTTATTTTTGAAAATTCAGTCCCCGGGTTTAATAGGGGTTGAAAGCTTGTTTTATAAATAAAAATGCATAAATTGGAAATCAGTGCATTATAGTGGTAGAAGAAGTATACAACGCCTACGGTATAAGCACTATCGCCGACACATATTTGCTAATATATTTGTACAGGCGCCATATATTGAGATGGAAATTGGCAACATTGACCTGCTGTTGACCTGTTACACTTGCGCAAAGAATGCGACCCTGACCTAGACATTGACAGCAGCTGATCGACCTAGGTAAACAAGGCTCTTGTTCAGCAGCGCATATCCGATTCGCAGAACAAACTTACACCTACAAAACAGTTACATTTAAAAAAAAATTATAAGTGAATAGTGAATATATAAAATTTAAGTGACAGACACAAAGATAATTTCATAAAGTATGAAATAAACGTAAAAGCTCGCGTTTTCATTGATACGATCCAAATAATGCAATATGCGCTGTAAGTATTATCTTGTTCAATTTAGGTTTAACTACCTCTAAGAGCTTAAATGAATAGCATTTTAGTAACTACTATATCTTTGGACTTATTTTGTCGATCAAGAACACGTAGTTTCTAAGGATGCACCTACTTAACGTATATAACCAGTCATGTAAGTGGATACGCGAAGTATTGAAAAAGACAGTTTAATTAATAGATACCTACTGTGTTTGATTACAAAAGATCATTCCATCTTATACATGGAATACTCAACTAGAATAATTCAGTATTCCAGTAAGTATTCGTAATTATATTAGTAATACATTATTCGTGGTAATGGTCATTGTTTACCCTATCGTTAAATGTTTAATTAACATATTTCATAACATAAAAACTGAGCACACAAAATTGAAACCACATACTAAATAAGTTACATACCATTTACGCGGTTTTCCCTAAATTGACATCATAATCTATTTTGAGCTCTTTATTAATATTGTTATTTATATGTACTTCTAATGTTTAACCGACTATTTTACCTTACAGCACCTTCTAGTAACTGTAGGTACATTGAGATTTGAATAATTTCGGTTTCCACTATAATCTAATATTTTTCTTGAAGAATGTTTGACACTAAATCTTAGTTGTCTAAATAGATGTAGAATGAGGAATGAAATGTCATACGAAGAATTAGTGCTTCATAATCTAAAGACCAAGGGGTTTCAATTTGATTCGTTTTAATTAGGAAAATCTTAAATTTGTTTTCAATTGTCTAGAAGATGATGATTATGCATGTATTAATAGATAGAGCGAGTACTCTTGCACACTTAAAGTCGAATTAAACAATAAAACACACAAAAGGTCTAACTGTCATACTAGGTTTATGCAATTAGCAACCTTTGAAAGGGAAAGAGAAGGATAACATGTAAGGAAGTAGAAAAATGTGTGCTACGGCTATATAATAGGTATACAAATAAATATCTAATAATAATAATGAAAATAAGAGTACAACAACATAAATGCCATAAGTGTCACTGACGACAACAAGAAGGATCGTCACATCTCTATGTAATAATCCATTAATTGATTTTAAAATAATACAAATTGATTTCATATATTTGAAGGTGGTAGAGCTCTTAGATTACTATTCTAGGTGAGGGTGTTTGTTTCTGTGTGTCCATGGCATCCTCAACACAGGAGAATATACTAGTGTGGGAATATAAATGTACAAAGAGTTATTAGTGTAGAAAGCGTTATAGATTCGGTAGGAATATATGAGTCGTAGTAACTGATGCTCTTATCTTTCCACAGGTATTTAGAGAATAATTACCAATAAAACAAAAATATAAGTGCGAATTAATTTGCGAATCAATTGATTATAAAAATATCCTATCAGTCATATAACGCAATCATGTTATGACTCCTCTAACAACATTGACATAACACCGCTAAATTGAAAAAAAAAATCGCGGTGTATTTATAATTACTATAATGCTTTTAAGCTTTGAAAATTGTAAAAACTGCCACGGACGGTACTTGCAAATGGGCGCGGTTCGAACTAAATTTATGCAAATGGATAACTTCCAATAACTTCTGTGGGTATGAACAGCAGTATTTGAATCTTTTTCTAGGCCTTGTTGGCAGGGCCGTCTTAGACTATACTAAGGCTATTGGGCACACAGGAATTTGGGGCCCTTTTGGAAATCGAACAAATCATTTTTTACTATGATCTTCTTTATTACAGGTAATCAAATGTGTTATTAGAATACAATATGTCATGTCATATGTTATATTAGTATGCTTTTTTATTATATCATATTTTGAGATTAAATGTAAGAGAAATTATCGTAAATTCGGGGCCCTCTGATGATTCGGGGCCCTAGGCACTGGCCCAGTGTACCCTTATGGTAAAAACAGTAATGCTTGTTGTTAGTTTCGAAACGTATGACGTGGGTTGGCAAGCCTTCTCCACTAAGGTTTCTTTTTTATCTGATAGAAATAGCAAACGAGCAGTGCAGTCCACCTGATGGTAAGAGATTACTGTCGCCCATGGGCAGCTGTAAGCAACTTCATATAGAAAAGGAGTTCTATCTGAAGTCGATCACAGATGCGTTACCTCTTCTGAGAACTAGACGCCTCATGTATAAGTGAGCCGGCAACCACACTCATCCACCAAAACGCAAGAATTGCTTCACGCTAGAAATAGGTGTGGCGGTGGTACCTCCCCGGTCGAACTACAATGGTTTCACCACCTTGCAAAATGTTCCGGAAAAAAATTGTTTCAGTTTTCCCAATCCAGGCAATTTACGCTTAAGACCTACACAAGTACTGGTAAGACACGTGTCCAGCAGCGAGATATGAGAAACGTTAGGTCCATTGTGTGGACAATCTATTTGGTATCATGTTGTACATGTTACGTGTCACGTATAATTTATAGTTGTAATAACATATTTTTAAAGTGTTTAATAATGTTCAATTTCGTTCTACATATCGGTTGTGGTCTTGCGCTTCCGGTTGGGTTTCCTGCGTCATTCGATAACAGAAATATTTTGCTGGCAATAGTGATGCTGGCTTAAAATAATGAATTATACAAAATCAATATTATATTTATATGAAATGAAAATATAATAAATAATTGAGTTCCGGCAGACGTAGCTAAATATTGAAATTACTCTGCCACGTCCAAAGAACTCTAAACATGGCGTAGAGCATTGACGAACAAACATATGTATGTATAACTTCTAACGTAAAATAATATTTTATCTGCATTTACATATTTTATAAGATTTTACTGTACCTTTGATCCTGTCGATTTTGTATGACGTTCGCTTCAATATTGGAACTTCGGCCTCGTTTGACGTTTTCCTATAGCCTCTATCGACGTACTCGTATGTATAAGTGAAGACCCTGCGACTATCGTTAAGTAATCATTGCTGTTCATTGATATATTTTATCAACTACGCTACTTTCTTATGTAGAGTCATTATACTGAGCATATCAATTAAATCGTCTAGCTAAGTTGTCTGTACATTGCATATGAAATATTATTTGTAGAGTGAAAACAAAAATATAATAAGAGAACAATAATATCATTAGAATATATTTTCTCTTTCGAAATTACTAAATTTTATTTAAATTGTAGTCCATATTTTGTGATTTATTTAATTAATATGTGTCTACTCTATTAAAGGATATTAAAATTTACATTTTAACAATTTAAATCTCTTTTTAAAGGTGGGTGCAACAGCAGGGGAAAGCTTGTTCATAGTATTTCTTGTTATTGTTTTCACATTATTACTGGAACTTACTGTTTTCAATAAATGGCAGTGGCTATGTACTTACACATATACGACTTAAAAAAAAAATTAAAATTAATATTTATATTAAACAACGCATTCATGGTACATCACTGTTTCAGTACATACACACATACACAACCGGACAAACGGTCCCACACCACAATCCGGGAACGTGCTAACTTGCTGCGCCTAATTAGTAGCTTTTAATAAGCTCGCGGCTTTCCTTGTAGATAAAGCGGATTTATAATAGCACAAACAGCACCAATGTACCCATTAGTGATTTTGTACGCTAAGTGCTCCGTACTTTATTTAAATAAAAGAAGCAACGGATAAATGGTAAGACTTTGACTCTATTGGAACTGGTCGCATTAATGCAAGGTATTTAATTGAAATTGTCCTTAGATAAACATAGTTCGTCTAAGTAATTTTCAATGCTCAAAGACTGTTATAAGTATGAATATAGTTTTATAGGCTATTTATCTGTGATTCTTCAGTACTAGTATACATTTTATTCTTTGTTCACTTCGTACTTATAATATTTTAAATGTGCATGTCTTACCATCGCGTGCAGGCTTTTGAATAGGCCTGAATATAAAAAGTTATTTATTACTTTATTGTTATTTTTAGAGTGCTAAAGCAATAACACAATGACTTAGTGTATTTTATATTATTTGTATATGTGTCTCAAACTATCTAAAAGAAGATTAAGAAGAACTAATGCACTCATAAGAAGACAACTCGTGTCGGTTGCGGCTCATCGTATGGCAGTTTGCTTGTAAATATTGCCAGCTGCCTAGCGAAGGGCAACAAATGACAGAGTTTTTCTACGATACTTGATTAACAGAAAACAGAAGAAAGAAGAAATTAATAAAAAAACGTTATACGAAAAAAGAAGAGGAGATGGGTGTTCATTTTAATGATGGGAATTACTGCGTTATTTTTATTGCGAAAGTAGAATATTTGTGTTACATTTGCGTATTTATTAAAAGTTTTGATCGGTTTTCTCTTCATGTCATAAGATCATTCATCGTAGTCATACGCTCATACGTCAATTATGCACGCTAATCGCTATCGGATTACGTACTTATTCTTTGTCAGGGTTCCGTATCGAAAGGGTAAGAAGTGTAAAAACAGGATCCTGTCACTATGACTGTTAGACAGTTGAAATTATCTCAGATCATGTATTTCTGGTACCGCTATAACAATACATACAGAACATAAAAACATAAAAAATGAATATTAAGATGAGGTTCCCATACAACAAACGTACGCCGTTTTTTATATAATAGAATGATACGGACTCGCACTTGGCTAGTTTTATTGAGTCTCTTTGGATATACGGGGGAAGGCCTGACTTACATGTTAGTGGAGATTGCTTTTTAGGTCCATATTAATCGGTAATAGTCCATTATGTCTATAACATAGTGATGTGCAGGAAATCTGTATCCATATCCGCGGATATCCGCGGCATGAAAAAGATCCGTATCCGCAACATTTTAGGCGGATCTCATTCATCATATGTAAATGCACAAAGGTAATTAGGTAGCAATAAATTAGTATTAAGTTCCATATGTTTATTAATATCACACATTTAGCTTTTATTTCATTAAAATCCATCGTCTATAGATATTAATGTAATATAAATTACATACAATACATATACTCAAAAATATTGTTACAAATAAAATAATCCATTTAGACTGGCCGTGCGAGGCATGATTCCTAAAACACTGGCAGCATTACCTTGCTGTACGGTGAGGCATCTTTGTGCAAAGTAGCCGTCAGCTTTTTGGTCTCCGGAAGCTTGAACAAGTTTGGCAGACCCATAGTCTAGCTCATATTGCAAAAATCAAATATCTATAAATAATTTTAATGTTAGTTCCTATAATTACAGTGTACGTTGCAACGTATCCGTATCCGCGGATCTATTATTTTAATGATCCGGCACATCTCTAACTATTACATTATTAATCATTGCATTTAGGTACATGGATTACACGATTTTTAAGAACATTATTTTAAGACGATGTATAGTTAATAATATTCAGAATAGGAATCAATATTCGTACGGCTAATATTTAGAGTAAGGTAGTGCGACCGAAGAAGGCCCGGGTCTTATTATGGCCCA
>DWLI01000607.1:0-19976 GCA_018249915.1 Cecropterus dorantes dorantes | reverse complement strand
AGTCCTCAAGAGTAACACCTCAACTATGATCGACTTCAGATAGAACCCCTATTCTATATGAAGTTGCTTAGAGATGTCCATGGGCGGCAGTAGCTACTTACCATCAGGTGGACTGCATGCTCGTTTGCTATTTGATCAGATGAAAAAAAGTTCTAGTTTATTTTGCTTAATTATTTAAAAAATATATGTATAATAGTTATATAAAATATATTTATTTTTAGCGTCATGCGCCGGCTACAGCGTAGCGACTTATTTGCTGGGCATTTGCGACCGACACAACGACAACATTATGTTGAAGACATCTGGTCATCTATTCCACATCGACTTCGGCAAGTTCCTTGGCGATGCGCAGATGTTTGGCAATTTTAAAAGGTAACAATATCCATCCATATAATAGAAATTGATGCTCTCCGTGTCTGTACATTAAATGTAAAAACGGAAAAGTAGTGCAGAGGACAAATATTTTCTTTCTATTATTTTGACTAATTTTGTCTTTCTGTTTGAACACACGGATAAACATTGCATAAACAAAATTGACTAAATTTAATTTCAAGGAATTGAAAATATATTTATTTTTCATATCTTTTGTTAAGGTTGTTGTATTTAGATAAAATATTTCTTCTCTCTAAGTTATTATAAATTTAAGTCAAAAACATATTTCTTACATTGTGTTACGTGGTATGGTACTAATATCAGAGTAGGTACTGTAATAATTGTGGAAGGTATAAAAAATCCGTGTAGTACATGTCAATTATATTTATTCTTTCCTAACGCGGATCTCGCTTGATCTTATGTGGATATTTATATAATCCCGTTTACTTTTTCGTACAACTAAATAGTTGTTCAAGTACATGAGCTAAGTTTATAGTATGAAGACAGGCCGCCTATAGACATCTGTAATCAACCCTAAGTACGATCAAAGTCTTACCTTAAGCTAAGGTTAGCCACAGATGCGTTGCTACCCCTGAGGACTAAGCTGGAACGCCTCGGAAAAGTATCTCGTCCTTACCACACCCTTCAGGCCAGAACACAGCAGCGCTTAACACTGCTGTTATTAGGTAGAAATAGGTGTGGCGGTGGTGCTTCCGGAGTAGAACTACAAATAATTCTACCACCTTTAAATAGTCTCAATACAAAGTACAAATCTAAATTTATTTACCATACGTGCAGGGATCGTGCACCGTTCGTGTTGACGCACGACATGGCGTACGTGATCAACGGCGGGGAGCGGCCCACGCAGCGCTTCCAGCACTTCGTGGAGCTGTGCTGCATGGCCTTCAACATCGTGCGAGCACACCACGACCACATCCTCGATTTGTTCGCGCTGGTCCGTCGCAGTCACTTTAGTTATTCATTCACTTAACCATTCATTCACTTAAACATTCATTTACTCAACCATTCATTCACTTAACCATTCATTCACTTAACCATTCATTCACTTAACCATTCATTCACTTCACCATTCATTCACTTAACTATTAATTCACTCAACCATTCATTCACTTAACGATTCATTCATTTAACCATTTATTCACTTTAGTCATTGATTTGCCTTAATCATTCAGTTTGAATGTTCATTAACTTCAACCATTCATTCATTTCTATACAGGTTTTGGAAAAATATATTTCGTTATTATTTTTCACTTTTCTACTTAGATATTTTTGATTTGTCGGGACAAAAGATAGGCACACTACTTTGTGAATATGCGCGTAATGGACCAACTGCTAGCATGTTGCGTTGCCTGCCTTATGACACTGTCATTTAACATTTCGTTTGACGCTGCAAGCGTCGTGTGGCAACGATATTTTGTGGATTTATTAAATAAGATGCATGTGTCGTTTTTAATGCTCAATGCTAATCCCTGCAGAGTGATTGACGCTCGAATTTACTGCTATGTGGCCCTCTGGTCAGCCTCTAAGCTTTATTTGTATTCATTTTTGATTAACGCTTGAATCGAATGTTTCGTGTTGTTTGCGCAAGTATGGAAGTTTGTTTTTTCTGTAATCTCCCTTTGGTAAGCGTGGAAGCGTTATTTTCTTATTTGTTTTATAATTCGGGTTGGCGTGAAAGCGTTATTTTTATTGTTACTAGTGCATTATTCTTGTTATTTTTAATCTATTTTATTATTTTTTTAATGTCAAATGTTTTTACTAGTGCGTGATTTTTTTGTTATATCTTATCTATTTTGATAATATTTTAATTTTGACGCTATAACGTTTTGTAAATCAATAAATGTTTATTATACGATATACGATAATCTTATGTCATGACGTTATGATGTAAAATTATCGCCCGACTTTACAGACAAGCGATGTTTTCTATGATCCAGATGGCGATGTCAGGCGTGCCGGGCGTGACGTCGGCGGCGGTGGGCTACGTGCGCGCGGCGCTGCTGCCCGCCGTCACCAACGCCGAGGCGGCCGCCGCCTTCGCCCGGCTCATACACTCCTCGCTTAAGAGCAAGTGCGTGACACACTAACTAACAAACAAACAAATTGGTTTTATACCCGGTATCCTAATACATTACATATATTATGTAAAACAGTTCTGTGGGGACGTCCCGCAACTCGTCAAGTGAAGACACTACTATATTCTGAATCACGCTATCATAGTTTTTTCATCATTCATATGTACAGGACATAAGTTCCGAAAGGAAGTTATTGGAGCGCGGCTGCTCCCCAGGCATGAACACCTAGCCTTTACCTTAGCCCTTTGCCAAAATAGTTTGAAATAAAAAAGAAAGAAATAATTTTTATTTGTAGTATCATAACTCATTACACACTTAAGTATTGAGACAAGTAAGACAAGTAAATAATGAGAAAGAAATAGTTTTTATTCGCAGTATCATAACACATTACATATATTAAAAAGTAAAGTAAAAACGAACAGGTTTTTTTTTATTGTGAAAGTAGCACACGAGCTTGTGGTCTAACTGCTGGAAAGTAACCGCTGCCGTCCATAGATGCATATGATCAACCGTAGATGAGATTAGAATCCTATCTGAAATCAACTTCAAATGAAAATTTCTAAAGTTTTCATTAGTATATAGCCTTCAGATCAAAATACAGCAATTCATAACACTGCTGTTATTAGACGAGTTATAGATTGAACGCCAAAGAATTCTACAACCTTTAAATATTTATCTCGTTTTTTATTAGATGTAAAAAATGCATACAATAGCGTCTGTAGCTGTTAAACTGGTAAAGTTAGGTACTTAAAACTTATTACATATATATGGCGACAGGTTTACACCCATAAACTTCTTCCTGCACAACTTGGCACAGCTGCGGGCCAGCGGCGATCAGAACAGCACCACGTCGGAACTCCTCTCGTTCATGCCCCGAACTTATACGTAAGTAACCAAAAATTTAATAAAAATTAAATAAAAATGTATGTTATATACACGTAAACGTTAGGTTAGTACAAAAACGAGTGCATAATCCGTACATACATACTTGTGCATATGCCCATGAATACATGCTTTCGAACGTAAGCTCACACGTATACACTCGTGCGGGGTTACACAAACATATACAAACACAAACGCACGCGATCGCAAACATATTCGTCAATAATAATTTTTAACGTGTAATTCTTCCCTAATATGCCTTATTTTTGAAAAAGATTTCCTCTGATGCTCTTGCAATAAATACAAATATTGAAGTATTTCTTGTTGCTATTCAATCTACCTTATTATTCGAAAGCTGAAATTTCATTGTAGCACAATGATTAGTTGTATGTAAACTCATTATTTATTTTTAATTTTTATATCAACAGTATGGCTCAAGAAGGTCGGATAGTACGAGTGGAGTGCTTCAGTTACGAGAAGCGTTACGATCCGGAAAAGCACTACGTGTACGCCTTGAGAGTGTTTAGACACGGGCAAGCGACGCCGTCGGTGTTATACCGATCTTACAAGCACTTCACGGAGCTCTATCAGAAGATATGTCTACACTTCCCCTTGGCCAAAGTGCACAGGTGAGTCTGGATGAATGAAAATCTGACGACCCGCGTGGCGGAGCCGTCACCATACCGGTCTGACGCGCAGTGGGTTCCGGGTTCGATCCCCCGCCAGACAGACATCTGAATGATACTGTCCTGGGTTTGGGTGTTTATGTATTTGTCTTTGTGCGTCCATGGCACCCGCGACACAGGAGAAAATCCTAGTGCGGGGCTATGAGTGTAGAAAGCGTTTTTTTTAACCTCTCATTTTTGCAGGTTAATATACTCGTATGAACCTAAGTACTCAGACATAAGTATCTAGTTTTGTAACAATGACGCGTAGGTCTTCACTAATTCAATGATATTGGCCTTGTGCAGAATAGTGAATGTATTATGGAAGCCAGTAATCCTGCTCTGAGAATAACTAAATTATGCACTTGCTCACGTGCTTACCATTTTTTGCGACAATTTCCAAACAACCCAAAAAATTAATTTATGCCTATGACTATTGCATATATATGACCTAAGTAATCATGTATCTACCTACGTAGTTGTATGTTTTTAATATTTTAAAGTAAAAGTATGGGCATACCGAACCTCATAGACAGTTCGACATTCGACTCTGGAGAATTCACTGCTATTCATAATTCTACCTTTTATGAACAGTGATTAGCTCCACTGTGTTGTTTCAAATGGTACCTGGCAGGGTACCAATTCAGGCCTCAGGCGTAGCAATGCATCTTGTCAACCGTAGAGACCATGGGCAAAGGTATAAGGACAAAGCTTTGTTATGGATGGCGATCTGCGAATAAAAAGAACTTATTTTCTGTGGACGTATATCCACGTGGTTTATGTTACAAACACGACGTCAGTCATATCCATCGGTTATAGATCCCTTACTGCTCATAAAGATGGTCTTTTTAAAGTACTAATTAGGTTATTTTACAACTGTATTTGTAATAAAATATGTATAGTTATATATTTTTATCACATTGGAGTAGCAGACAAACATGCAGTCAACCTGATGGTAAGTGGCCACTGGCCCATGGATATATGTAAGGAACATCACGTAGAACAGGGGTTCTATCTGAAGTCGATCACAGATGCGTTCCTACTCCCGAGGACTAAGATTATCGCCTCATATATCTAATGTAATAAATTAAAAATTGACAATTTATAGTGTATGCAAAAATAAAATAACGAACTGGCTTAGTGGCCTGGATTACGAGGCTTATCGTAGGGCTTGTCTGATATTAATAAAGCGCAATTGACAACACATACCTATATATACATTACCCACACATACACATACGTTGTTTAATATTACGAATGTAACATTAGTTAAACTTGTAACCTTACTACTTAAGACATTTGGGAGTAAATAAATTATTATTATTATTATTAATGTAATCCGGCATATTTGGAGATTCACGAAGACCAACATCGTAAAGAGAACACGTGGAGGCGCAAATTAGATAATTCCCTTGTGAATGTTAATTGGCGATTGTTCTTGTCCATCACGCTTCACTAGATTCGCGGCCGAGCTGAAACTTAACACGCATGATTCGATAGTATCGAATATGACACATAATCTTTGTACATCGTTATATTTCAACAATCACTTTGTTATATAATGTACAGTTTAATACACTTTAGGAAACTATCCAATCTACAATACCACAATCTGCGCATAAACGGTTATAAATAAATTAGGAATGTATTTTTATAAAATGATATTGCGTTTCTCTCATTTCATTGCAAAGAAATGTCCGCATTGAAGCAACATAGCGCATAGAAGCAAAATAGTAATATCTGATCCACGCCTCTCCTAGTTAGAGATATGGAGAAAAATATATTAAATACGAACAAATGGCTCTTCCTCCCCCGTCTCCTAGATCTGTGTTACAAATTACTAATGTAAGTGATAAGTCGATGGTGTATCTAAATAAATAAATTACGCTCTGCAACTATGGCATGATATTAGATGGTATTTCCAAATATTATGAATCTTTCACAGTTACATCGCAGTGCTAGGACTTAGTACTGTCACAGATGCACTCATAGATAAATGCAGAAACACTCAACTCCAGAATAGATAGAACAACAAACCCTGACGAAAAACCTAGAAATCTATATGGAAAAACGGCATGGCGATCACTGCTCCAATAAAACATACATCTGTCTTTCAGGTTATTTTGAAAAATCTGTAATTTTCCTATGCCGACAAACCTCACAAACGGTCCCAGACAGAAATAAACCACGAATAAACAAACATTTTGTTCCCGCGGGGCATCGAACCAATAACGTCAATAACAATATCACACGCTACGTCGTTAAAAGAAACTAACAGTTAACAGCCATATTATAAAAACAGTTAAGGAAATTAAATTTATTTTCGTATCTCTGTCTCGTCTTAAAGATTAAGATCTTTAAGTACATCTTACCATCTTTGACAGCACGATAAATCATTAACTTGTTTATTGAATTGTTAATAGGAATTTTTAGTGTCTCTTACAGAGTAAAGTATACTCTGCTATCCACAGTTTTAGTATTAGCACAATTATAAACAAACTATATTAACATTGTTGTCCCGACGGAAATGTGTGGAGGAAACTGATAACTAGCAACCAAGTAATAACAAAAACAAATTTTACCTTATTTTTCAGTTATCCATCACACACGCTCTGTAATCTATCACAATAAAATAGTCATACCTATTATACTCGTATAATGGGCCCATGGAGGACTAATTTAGCAGGTATGTTAGAAAGCTACATTGACGTAAAAATGGTATAAACGAAGACGCATTGAGTCCTCTGAAACTGTATTACTATAATAAAACGATTTGATTCGTTGAAAGTTCCATTTTCAGCATCATTTATATATTCAAGAATACAATTCTACTAAATAAGTCTAGATTAAACTACGTAGTTCCAATCAATTGTGCCAATCAAAAATAGGAAAATGAAAATGCCTGGTTTAAAAAAATCAATAACTTTAATAACTAAAATAATGTCAGTTTATGTCGTATTTTACAAAAATAGTATATTTAACAACCCGTGCGCTAAAACATGTGCTACAAATAGGACTCGCTAATAATTGTGCACCAAATTCTTACACGCGAAATTGTTCAACAAAGATTATCGATATTTGATAAGGTTGTCTGTACATTAAAGATGTTTTACCACCAAGAATTAATGGTCTCAATTTAAAAGCATACTAAAACCGTGCGTCGATTTTGTCTGATATATCAAACATTCTCGCAGCCAAACATCTCAATTACATATTAAAATAAATAAAGCCGATTACTAGATTCAAAAATAGATACTCCAAGACTTATCTTCAAAAACTTTATAAAAGTCAATTTTATGAAAACCGTCGTATTTCTAAAACATGATTATTTTGTTACAAGCTGGAGCTTCCACTAGTAAAGGCAGTCATTATTTTCCGTAGCATTAAAACATCCAAATCAATAACACAATTTCTCATGCACACCGAAAGAAAATAATAAAAACTAGTTTAAAATGATGAATAAATTCTTACAGTAATTTTAATACCATCTACAATAATTACTCTTTATAGACGAAGTAGAAGCACACGGCTAGTTCTCAATTGATTACAATTTAAATTTTAAATTTTGTTCACTTATTTTCGATTATTAAGTTATTATCAACTCATTTTCGCGTGCAAGAACAACGTACACAATCATTACATATTTGCTATCCACTAATACTTTTGTACACAAGCATTTAGGTCGATTATAGTGGGAATGGACAATTTTAATACAATCAGTACAACACATGCATTTTTGAGTTACTTCCGATTCTAGAAATATTTTAAACATTCTACAGTCACAATATAAAATAAAAAAATACTGTTACTTTTATACAAATTTTAAAAATATTTTTAGAATTGAATCAGGAATTAAAATATTTTCGAAAAATATCTGATCTTGCAATCAAGTTGTATGCAAGTGGAAAATTACTTTAAAAAAATATATTTTATGATACATATACACATCTCACATTGAAATCTAAAGACAATACAGTGGCGGGTTACAAATTCTAATAAAATAACTTTTCTATATGTTCCATTATGTCTACATAAGATACAATTTCATCAAATCCGTTGAATTTGTATTGGAATACACATTATCAATTTAACATGGCTCATTTTCAATATACGGCTATCTCAAAAAAAATTACATGATAGAGTATCGCGGATAGGCGATTCAAATACACACTGTAATATTTATGTTAAAAAATCATATATTTACCAAAATAATCAGGATCTAATTTCTAAATTATATGATAAAATGTCCAAAAATATGTTGAATCTACATATAAGACAATGAAAAAATATAATTATATACCTAATTCTTTCTCCAATATTAATATTAACACGAAAACATAATTACAACAGTTAAATTTAAATTAACTTATGATTTCTTAAAAAATAGGTCGTATTTGATAAGAAATGGCAAACTATGAGTATATGAACAAATTGTGGGTTTAAGTTTCAAAAATTATTCATACTACATAAGCTAAATGTGATGAATTCGGTAACACACTAACATATTCCAAATCATTCGTTACACATTTAGATTATGTCCAGCATAATACAAAATGTATAAAAATATCTGTATTTTAGAAAGAAAACTTGCTAATCCCGTAGTAGATTGTTAAAATTACTCACAGGAAAAGAAAGTAAGTTACCAATAAAGAGTGAAATTTAACACTACTATAGATTTTCTACACACATTTAAAGCAGATTTAGTTATAAAATGAGTTACAATTTCTATCACAAATTACAGTCTTGGTACTATTTTGGCACGCGCAGAATTACTTGTTGCAACTTATCATAAGATAAGCCGCACAAGCGTTGAAACACCAGTCTAGATCACAGGAAAACTATAAAAATTTACGTTTAAACAACTAAAATTAGTTCATCCAACTTTATTGATGAGCTCATCGCAAATAGCGGTCAGCTCCTCGTTGGCCTTAGTTTTTTGGGTGAGCGTCTCTTCTAAAGATGTTATGTGTAAATCTTTTCTTTTAATCATGGCGTTCAACTTTAGAACTTCCGCTTCGTGCGCTCGGTTCATCTTCTCCAACTCCTGATTTGCATGGTTCAGTTTCGATGTCGCGTGTTGTTTAAGTAGTTCGTAGTTGTTCTGCATTTTCGTAAAATTCTCCTCGAACTCCTTAATTGATTTCTTATAGGTGTCCTCATTTGCTTTGCAGCTCAAGATTATCTGCTTACTCTTCTCGTATTTGCTGTGCAAGTCACTAAAGGATACTTCCATACTAGTCAAGTGTGCTGTCTGTTCGTCTCTTTCTTTTATGAGCCTCATCCGTTCTTCCGCATGACGTTTCTTATCCTGTTCAGTTTCTGCTATCAAACTAGCAATCGTCCTCTCATACTCCTCTACAACGGTCGCCATACTTTTATTTATTTTTGTCTTTTCTGACAGGCGCTCGTTTAAATCGTTTATTTTAGTGAGCCTGTCGGTGCTTTCAGTTTCCAAATTTCTCACCTGAACCTCTAAAGCAGCTAGTCTATCTTTCAGTTCCTTGCTTTCACATCTTAAATTATGCACGTGAATTTCTTTTTCAGCCAGCAACTCTCTTAACTGTGTGATAGCCAAATCAGTTTCCGTGTGTTCCCTTACGAGGGGAATGGAAGTGTTGTTGTCCAAATGTGAAGAGTTACCACTTAAAGAAAGAAGTCTGTCGATGACGGCCATGGCTGGGGATGTGAAGGTTAGTGATCGGCGATTTAATTTTGGTGGAGTAGCAGATCTTCTTGGAGAAACAATGGAACTTACAGCGGGATTAACAACCATCATTGGTTTTGACAAGGTCGATGATAGATCTTCATTGTACTCTTCAACTGGAACATAATTATCTTTGTCAGTAGACGGACCAGCTACAGGTTTTTCTATATATGCATCTTTTTGCGTAGGTTTTGTGAGTTTCTTAGGTGTACTTTGTCTTTTTTGTACTTTACTTAGAGCAGCAAGCACGCCATCAGATGATACTCTTTTAGCAAATAAGGGGTCGAATTTTAGGAACAAACTTTCTTTACCGCTGTCCAACACAGTAGAGCTCTTGTTTTGATTTAGAAGGAAGTCAAATGCATCAGCATCGATAAAGAGCTCACCATTTTCCAGATTTTCATCTTTCTCTTGAGGAGTTATTTCATCGAAATTCATCATATCGCTTACAACGTCCATATCTGTCACCTTTTCAATAAGCTTTAAATCTTCTGCCTCTAGGAAAGGCCCTTCAATAGTATCTTCATCTTCTGTAAGAACTTCACGAACCGTCGTGTCTTTTTCATTCGTATTATTTGAAGAGCATGTTGTGTTACTAATGTTAGACGTAGAATCTTTAATAACAATTTTATCAAATGTACGCTCACCTATATCTGTAGTAGTATTCATAGTACTTTTCGTCTCTTCTGTCACAAATGTGGAATTTTGCGAAGGTGGTGGGGACATACGCATTTTGGATTTAGTTGCGAAAGGATTGAAATTCATATCATCAATTTCAGGCAGATTAAAAACATTTTTGGATCGGTTCATGATAGTAGTGCTCTCGCCTGATGATGTACCTAAGGAGAAATATTGCTCAGAAGATGATGTGCTTTTCTCATTCGCAACGACTGCGGTTGCTTCAATACATTTCATTTCTTCATCAATTTGTTGCATGTCATCTTTTTCGATGGTAGAAATCTGTTCCACTGTAGTAATTTCGTTGTCATTAGCGGCATTTTCATTTTTATTATTTTCTTGAGATAAAATTTCAACATCATTTTTGATATTCTCCTTTTTATCTTCTTGAGATATTGTGATTGCATTTTCTGGTTTAGCATCTGATATATCTGTTATGGGTGGAGAGGTAATATTGCTTAAAACGTCGTTAGATAAGGCCTGTGTCGGAGGATTGATTGTCTTATCATCAGTATTTATTGCAGGTACAATTTCTTTAGTAGGTAATTGGTTATGAAATGTTTTGTTAAAGTTTTTCTTTTGTGCTGTCTTTTTCCTCTCAGGCTGGGATTTGCGTCTGTTGTTTACTTTTTTAGGAACTTCCTCAAGACTCTTTGTTTCTTTAAAGGTACTAGAAGTCTGAATAGGTGAGTCGGGTGTTGGAGACATTCGAATCTTCGTCTTTGTTGCAAATGGATCATCAATGTCATCAAAGTTGAAGTTATATCCTTTGGACACAATTTTCGGTGATATTGGGGGCGACGAGGACATTTTAGTCTTTGTTTCAAATGGATTTTCGGTATTCTCTAAAGAGTCTCTATTTAGTTCCGTATCTAATGCCAGATCGGTAACTGAAACGTATGGGCTATTATTAGCGGATGTAATTATTTCTTCATCAATCTCTTGTAAATCCTTTTCTTTCTGAATTATATCATCAACTTTAACTTGATTTACATTTTCAAATTTGTCATCTTTCTTTATATGATCAGATTCTACGGGTTTTAATAAGGCCGCCGCATCAATAACTTCTTTTGAAGTGGAAGTTACTTCGGCGTCATGTAAAACTATTTCTTTTACGTCTTCACTATTTGTCAGTATATTAACAGTCTCACAAGCTTTTTCAGTGATTGGCATATTTTGAGGGCCTACATGTGCGTCAATGGATTCTGCAGATTTATTATTGAATGCACTTTCAATTTGAACGTCAGACATCGCAATCTTGGAATCAATTTCGGAATGTGCAAGATTTTCAGTAAACGTACAAATTTCAACAGTGGGTGATTCAGATTTTATGGCCTCTAAGTTTGTATCGTGTTGGGTATTAGTATTACATGTTTGTATCTCATTCAACTCATCTTTAACTGGAACATTTTCTATTTTATCCAAATTATGATCAACTGTTACATTTAGTGGGTATGCCTCATCTTTAGGATTTTGAGTCACATTTCCATTGTCTTCCATGGTCATAGTAACATCAGCTACTGATTTATCAGAACTTTCAATATCTACTGTCATGTTACATACTTCAAATGTAACATCTTGTGCAATACCAAGCTCAGCAGATATGTTGTTAGACTCTGCAAGAGCTTGTTCAATATCATCTTCATCAGGTAATGGAATTTCTGAGGGCGATTTACTCATAACAATATCATTTCCTATGCTGAGCTCAGGAATCTCACGGTCGTTGTCTCTCAATACATTTGCAACATTAGATTCTTTATGTGAAATTTGAATAACATCTACTTTAGATTCCAGATTCTCACTTGTATGTATATTTAAATTTCTTTCATTCAACATGGGAATATCATCAACATTTTCGGAATTTGTTGTATTAAATGTGATGTTGACTACCTGTTTAGATTCTACATCAATATTTGAAACATTTGGTTGTACATTTAATTCTGATTCCATAGTATTAGTAGAAATAACATCTTGCACGTTCATTGATTCTCTGAGGGGTAAATTCGTAATACTTCCATGAATTATAGAGCTATTAATTTCGTTTAAGTTCTTATCATCTATAGGTATTTCACTATCTACAATTTTGAGATTAATGTTATTAGATTCTAATAAATCCGTATTTCTTTCATTCTGTAGAAGTTGCATATTTTCAAAATTATCAGGCACATGTTGCATTTCAATATTCGACACAGAAATAACTTGGTCATTTATTTCTTCTTTTATCACTCCATCACAACAAGCAGAATCAGTTGTTGAATTATTAACATTAATTTCTATATCTTTTTTCAAAATATCTGTTTCATTAGTTTTTAATTCTACAGGAGAGTATTCAGAGTTGATAACATTGGAATATTCTGTATCATTTATTATTACAGCACAAACATCTGGTAGACTATCAATATTGCCAATTACTCCCTCGGAAACCAATTCAGTGCTCATTATTTTGATTTCGTCTAAGCATTTCTTACTTTCAAAGGTACTGTTTAAGTTTAAATCATCAATTTTATTGACTGTAGCAGAGGCATTAATATTAACAATGTCTAGTATTTTATCATCATTATTAATCTTACCATCTGTATTAAGTTCATCGGGTTGTTCAGTTCTGACCAGAGATTCATTTTGCAAATTGAAATTACATTCTTGTGTCGTTAATGAACTTTGATCATCATTAATGATTGCATGATTATCAGATTCACTTTTTATCATGCCCATCGTAGCTTCTATAATTTTACTAGAATTTTCTACTAAAGATTTCGCAAACATATCAGTAACTGTCTGACTGATAGCTGATGACTGTTCGGTAGTTTCTACACAAATACCTTCTGTATTTATATTTTGTGTGGCATTCATATTTATGTACTCTAATTCATTTGTCCTATTAATCGGCGTATTTTCTATTAAGTCCACAGTAGCATTGTTTACGTCAATTTTCTTTGCCACTTCTATTTCCTTGTAATCAGATACACATGATTCATTTTTAGTAAATGTAGTTTCACAATCCAAAAACTCATTATCTGACTCCGCTGCAAGTGCCCCATCAATTTTCACTGGTATTTGTTCAATATCCGTCATAGTTCTGTCTGCTATAACTGATTCATTACATGATATATCCATATATTCCACAGTGGTGTTCATATGTTCGCCAGCGTTCTTAACTTCAGATGTGATTGGGTTTTGGAAAAATAGTTTGTGTACCGGAATCTTTTCTTGTTTAAAAATAATTGTGGTCTCATCCTTCCACTGCAGCTCTCTTTCTAAATCATCGTTGAACACCACACTTTCCTTGAGAGGACTGCTTCTTCTTGAGGAGTCTTTTTGCTTAGCAGCGACAGGTGTCGATGCTTGGACTGTTACTTCAGACTCATGTTTCTGGCTTATTGATAACTGAGATTCTACTGGACTGAGTACGTCTTTTGGTGCTTTGTCATCAGCAACTGGAATAGGACTTTGTGATGGACGAAACATGCTCAGAACACTTTTTAAGCCCCTCATTATTGGCGAGCCCTCGGGTTTCGGAATTTCTTTTGTTGGTGTTGTTGCTTCTGGAGTATTTGTGACAGACGATGATGTGCTCGGTGATGATAAGTTTTCATCATTGTTATTGTCAACGGAAATTATTATGTTGTTGTTGTCTGGTTCTATCAACCTTCGCATAGAGGAGTTCCTGTTGCTGTCGATTAAAGGATCTGTTGACAGTGTTTGTAGAGGAAGAACTTTGGATTTTGTGACACTCTCACTTCTGGTCAACGTAGAATTCAACGATCGTGTTAAATTACCATTCTCAGTTCCCACGGTGTTATTGAGATAATCCTCGCCTGGATTACAGTTTCTATTGTCCAAACATGGCCCAGTGAGGCTCTTGGACATTGGGGAGGACGCCGGGGTGAGTGAATACCTCAATTTCATGTTCAGCTCTGAGACATCCAACTCCTCATACCCTTTCTCAGTGCAAGGTGTCCTTGACAACACATTGTTGTGGTGGAATGTGTTCTCCTTATTATCGAAGTCACTTTCTATAGCATCTATGTCCATCGGCTCTATTTGAGCCATTTTAATAAATAATAATCACTTTCATAAATCCAATTTTGTCCGTTGTATCACCACTGCGTCACGGCTTCGAATACACTTTAACTCCACACGTCTATCTGCGGCGAGACAAACAAAAAAATCAGTTCAATGTTTACAGTATCTGATTTCAGAGCGTTTCACTTAGATTTCTAAAACGTAATAAGAGAACTAACGCGGTATGTATGTCACATGAAAACAAAAATGTCGGAACACGCAACTCACTCTGAAAATCTATTTTTAACTTTTTGTACTGCATGCAGTGCGACGTTCATTTTATGTAACGCGCCCGAGGGAATCTTGCCAAAAAGCGGTCGAACTCACAGTACTCACACACAAATATACGCCGGTCACCGTTTCAAAACCGTTTGAAATCCGGTAACTTTTTTATATTCTGTCACTTGAATAAAACTTGCCATTCAAGGAAATAGCGAGATATCATAGACTATAATTTTTATTTATGTTTTTAATGGAATTAAATTATAAATGATTAGGATACTTACCTCAAATATAAACAAAATATGAACAATGTAAACAAGAGCCTCTTTTTATACAATATTTTCAGTAAATTAGCGAAATTATCAATTAATTCATTCCTATTAATCATTTCTTTACGTAACATTGGTTACAAAATAATAAAAATATTACTGTGCCAGATAAAAATATACTAAAGTTACATCATTTCAAAATTATATTTTCACATTCTTTATATTTATTTGAATGTCTATGGAACGACTAAAGAAAAGAATCCAATAATCCAAAGCGGCAACGACAATAACATTTAAAAATGTTGCTCGTAGTTTTGGTGCGAAATCTTGTTTTTATGTTTCTTGTCAAATAAGTTATTAAGAATATTTTTAATAACCAATGAAATAAAATATATAATAATATAATTATAATCAACAAGAGGGTCTTGTAAATCAACATGGTAAGTATTTAATCACATTTTAATACATAATTGCTGTACTAAGTTTATCAAGTACAACTATAACCTATTTAAAATTAATAGTAACACATTTGTTAAATATTAATCACACAGTATTCAATAGAGAAATAAAATAGTTACTTTCGTTCGTAAATATTCGTGATAATTTCAGTGACTTAATTATCATTATCTTTTAAAAACCGGTCTCGTACTTTATTGTCGCAGTTTCGTCATCGCATTTCATGCTCTGTCTTAATTAAAATTAAATTGTCAGTAACGTCATGTCAGTATGCGCTGACCATGTTTTGGTGAATGTCGTGTTTCATATTTTTATTTTTAAGTTCCAGAATTGCCTAATAGGTATGTAATGTATTATAGAAATATTCACATTTATTTTTATTTTTTTATTTACATGTACAAATTTTAAAAAATGCTATAATAGTTTTTTTTTTTAATTTAAATTTGGCAAAGGTGACCTCGTTGTACAGCTATGTATATAATACTTGTTCTTTAAAATTACAAGGGCATTATTTGTATAAGCATACTTCAGTACTGTGAATGTAAAACTCATCATTATCATGATATTCAATGTTGCTCTTTTTCACAGGATGAAATATGGAAATTGAAAATAGAGTTACAGTAAAGGTATTATTTTTTGCTCGCTCCAAGGAACTGGCTGGTACAAAAGAAGCAACTATATGTCTTCCAAGTAAAATTAGCTACGAGCGTTTACTGAACACAATTGCAGCAAATTATAATTTGGAAACTATTAAAAATAATATTCTGTTGGCTAAAAATGAGGAAGTGTGCTCAGAGAATATAGATATAGAAATAAGTGAAAGAGATAGCATAGCTGTTATACCACCTTTGAGTGGAGGATAATATATTTTTTTAAAAAATGGATCACTTAAAGCTGACTGTTGACAAACTGTCCGTAGAAGCAATAAGCGACTTGGTTGTGGATGATAGCTGTGGTGCTGTATCTATATTTGTTGGCACTACTAGAGATAATTTTGAAGGTAAAAAGGTGGGTTGAAAATTTGCATATTTTACAAAAAAAATTCATTGGTAATTATGTTATCAATTTTCGTTTCATTTACAATATTTAAATAAACTGATAATAGGCCTATAGCAGCTTAAAATGTAACATTAACGAGGTTAATAAAAGCAATAACAGTCTTATCTTTACCTCGTCAGATGTTTTGCATAACAATAAAATTGTTACCGCTTATCAAAAGATGTTCTTGTATATTATTCAATGTACACAGGTGGTCCGCTTGGAGTATGAGGCGTATGAGTCAATGGCTCTGAAGGCCATGAAAGCCATCTGTGAGGAGGTGAGGGCGAAATGGCCCGCAGTGTACAGCATAGCTATATATCACAGGTATGTTTGATTTGTTCTGTTTGGCATTGGGGATGAAAGTTCATGGATGATGAAGCCAGATGATGGAGCTTAATGTAAATATAACAGGAAGTCTCCATTTTATACCATGTAATGTATTCTACATCTATACTAATACTATAAAACAGTAGAGTTTGTTTGGTTGAACGGGCTAATCTCAGGAACTACTGGTTCGAATCTAAAAATTGTTTTTGTGTTGAATAGACCATTTATTGAGGAAGGCATATATAACATAAACAAACAAATATAACATCACGCTATGTTTGTTTGTTTTTTTTTCTTATTTAGTAGCAGGTGAAACCATTTAGCACAACTAGTAGATTATAAACTAATATAATTTATGTGGAATACACTTGAGTTTTAACTGACTTCTCCATTATGAAATGATTAAGATTATGTCTCAATAATATTTGCGATTTTGTAATATGCTTCTTGACTTAAAGTTATCAAGAAATTAGCGGATTATGCACCTCCATGTCGTTTTAATTGAGCATCTAGGTTACTATCATGTAGTTCTGAAAGTTTCACCTGCAGAAAGCACCCAGCAGTAACATAGTTGTAGATAGAAGCAGCAACTTTGTAATTTATATTTACATAAAATCTGTCATTCACATTTTTGATAAATACTTTAAATATGATAAGTATGTTACAATAATTACAGTCCTCCTGTATCTTGTACACATGTGTGCACAGTTTTAAGTATGTAATTCCAAAACACATCCAGAACGTTAACATAAAAAATAGATTTATTGCATATACTACACCAATATTTACATTACATTTATATGAATCTGTACACTTATATTGCAATGTACTTTAAGATTTTCATAAAAACTTGTTCTAGAAATTCCTATATTGTTCCTTCAATGTATTTTGACAAATGAGTGTAACTTTAAAAAAAAATCATACAATTTCTTATAATAAGATAAGTGTACTATGCTGTTTCACCCGCTACTAAATTAGAAAAAAAAAACAGAGCATGATGTTATATAGACCATAGCCTTCCTCAACAAATGGACTATTCAATACAAAAATAATTTTTAAATTCGAACCAATAATTCCTGAGATCAGCCCGTTCAACCAAACAAACTGCTTTATAATATTAGTATAGATTCCCGCGCGCCCACATCAGTAGTATTAAATATAATATTTACCACAGCACTGAGTATTCTATGTGTTAAACATACATACACACATACATAGTCACAAATTGACAACATGGGTTGACGACGACAACCAGTCTTTAATTATATTAATCTTATATAATATTATTTACTCTCTCTGTAATATTAGACACACTTTGGTTGTTGGAAGGGGATATCAAATTATCCAATCAAGATGATTAATTAATACCGAAACAATAATATATTATTCTGAAACCTTTGCGTCTTACGCCAGAGACGGCTTATATAAATAGATAATTAAAATTTGAGCGAATAGAATGATGCATGTGAACCTGCTACCGTTTTTTCTAAAAATAGTGTTATTATGTAAAAATAGTAATATTTGAACACATTCTATTTAAAAAATCATGTTACTATTAACATGAAAACGTTGGTAAAGATGGATATCTACTATCCAATCACGATAAAACTACTGAAAGGATCGGAAAGATTATATTCTCGAGTAGGCTACTTTTTTTCCCATAAATCCGTACTTATTCCAATGGAATAAAATATAACAGGCTCGATCATAAAAGCCATAAAACTCAGTTTTTAGTTTGAATATAACCAAAAATATAATAAGGTGATAAGGAACCCTTATTAATTCTCTCATAATATAACAGAACTGAAATAGGCCTTTATAAATTCTACTTGTATTTTGTATACCGTAAGCAAAAGTATATATACTCTTGCTTACGGAAACAATTCGTACATAGGCCCGTAAGCAAGAGTATGTATAATCTTGCTTACGTGACTTGCTAACGGGAACAAATCGTACACAGTCCCGTAAGCAAGAGTATACATACTCTTGCTTACGAGACTATGTACGACATATTACGGTATGTACAACTTATTACGGTAACAATGTATGTATTTTTTGCGGTTTATATCCTACTAGCTTATTCCTTGTCATTCTAATCTATTGTCATCTAGCTACATACAATAGGTAGGTGGAACGTTTATCTCAATAGTATAATAGTGAGTAATTTACCATGGTAAACCTGATTACCACAATTACTACATTCCTGAAACCTACTCCCATACTATAAAAAATGTCCGTTTACTACTTCAATCTAATAAGAAATCTGCTGAAACTAAGGATCAAACCTCGAACACTAGCTATTATACTATTAAGATAAACGTTCCACAATACCGAACTCTGTCTATTAATGTATGCAAATGCATCCTATTGTATATAACTAGATGACAATATATTAGAATGACAAGAACTTATTATGAAAATGAAATATCCAACTGCTCAAATTGAAAGTAGCCCGACTGCTACTTTAAGTTTCAACTGAGTCGTATTTTTATTTTCATAACATTTTAAATTAGTTTACGTGAAAATAGTTAAATATAGGTATTATAATTTATATGTTTTTGTAATACTCTATTTAGTAGCTTTTTATTTAATTCCCATATTTTACAATAATATAAAATCTTGTTCCTTCACCCTTTTTCTCTGTTGACAGGCGCCATCTTTTTTAATTATATAACCTATGTCACTCTGCAAACTGAGACGATTCCAATGATATGTCATACATTACAATCCATCAAGCCGTTTGGGGTGTGCGAGCGCGTGCTGAATAAATAGACATACAAACATCCAGACGCTCGAAAAATGTTGCCCTCCTTCTGACGCAGTCAAGTAAAAAGAATTGAAAATTGTAGTATCAAACACAGCATCTCATTGTTTACTTTGTGCTTTCCTGAAAGTTATAAAGAAGCGTTGTTCCTTATAATGTTGTTTATCTCCTATAACTAAAACATCTACCCGTTTCAAAGTTGGATGAGATTCGCAAAGTATGTTTATGAATAAAAATTTAAATATTATCCTCATGTTGTTTACTTCAAAACAAATTCCAGTGAGTACATAATATTTTCAATTGTAACGAGGTTATGGTAAGTACACTACCGTTCCGTTAACCCATTATTGTGCCACTGCGGCACGGGTCTTCTCTCAGATTGAGAGAGTTACAGGCCATAGTCCACCGCGCTGGCCAAGTGCGACTTGGTAGACTTCA
>DWLI01000606.1:0-19981 GCA_018249915.1 Cecropterus dorantes dorantes | reverse complement strand
CAGACAGACATCTGAATGATGAATTTAGATTTCTGTTCTGGGTCTGGGTGTTTGTGTATTCGTCTTTGTGTGTCCAAAAAACAGTTTAATTAGATGCTAATTTTAACGTTAGCTAGAGAATGCCTGTCAGTTTGCCCTTTGTGATCTCTTTGTTTACAATAAAATATAATTAAATAGACAAACTTTATTAACGTTTGCTTGTTGAACTTTTTATCTAGGTTGATTGGACCTCTTTTCGCGGACGGTATTAACGCGCCTCGAATCGCGCACAATGGCCACGACCTCCCGCTGTCCCGTGTGGTCTCGCGGACTATGCACCCTGATGAGGGCTTCCATGACCACGCCGGAACTGTCATGGTCATCGCCTGGGGTCAGTTCATGGACCACGACTACACACTTACTGGAACGCCTCTTGGTGAGTTAATACTTTTTATCGTACCTGTTATGAAATTGCACCTATAGTAATAATAAAGAAATGAATAATTAAATAAATAAAAAATAATTATATAAATAAATAAAAAATTATAATTAAATAATTATTTAATATATTTATCTAAATAATTTTCAAAGTAGATTTTCTTTAAAAGAAAGCAATATTTCAGCCATCTATACTAATATTTTTTGTATCTATCTTATTGCTATTATATAAGTAATTATCCTACTAAAAATCTAGTTACTAAAAGTTACGTAATATTTTTTCCTATTACAGGTAATAAGTACACTTTAAAAATAGTAGCTACTTATTACAACCTGGACAAGCTTCAGACAAAATTTAGGTAGTTTACTTACATACATCTTAACATATTTGTAATATATTTAAAAATATCTAATTTTAAGATCCCATCAACCGTAACGACCCCGAAGAGTGCTGCAAGCGCCCCCCACACCTAAAGCACCCTTACTGCAATGAGATCCGAGTGCCTGATGACGACTATTTCTACCGTCTTTGGGGCGTCAAGTGTATTGACTTCGTACGAGGGTTTCCTTCACCTCGCCCGGGCTGCCGTCTCGGTAAGTTCTTACGTACAATCTATCCGTCTGATGATATTTCGCCATATTTTTTACAACGTCGATGCATATAATAACCATCGGCGATTGATAAATTCTTGAGAATTGCTCATGCCTCAAAGTGAAACCACAATACCTGTGTTTCTTACCTTACTATCCAATACTCACGCCGAACGAAGTAAAAGAATTGATAATATTAACGTGATGATAAACGTTTAATAACATTAAAATTGTAATACATCACGAATGTGCAATTGAACCTATATAATATCCTTCCTGGATTGAGCTACCTTAACATGTAAGTGGACTACCACAAAGTCTACGTACCTACGTACCTATCAAGTATTAAAAGACAATCACTCTACCTAATTAACTATACGCTGAACATATTTAGGGCAATAAACAATTTCTCAGACATGGTTCAGGCAATCAAATATAGCATTTGAAATCTTACCTATAAACCACAATTGATCATTGTGGATATGAGGTTACTTCGCAACGTACAGTGAATACTCAATATAAAATTTCTGAAACATGACACCTACATTGTTGTGCCAAGACAAAGACTTAATCTTTTATATTGGGTTATCAGAAAACCATTTTGCTAAATCTTATATTACACAAGCTGAGGGCAAGTCATTATTTTACGTTTATCAATTGTAAATTATCTAATTTAAATTATAATATACTCGTAAATAAATGACTCAATAGCGAATACCGTGTATAGAATGATAATGAGGTTTCTTTTGAAGTGGAATTACGAAAACATGTTAATGTCTCGAAAATTGGTCGATCAGCATTACGCTCCGTCTCCATATTTTATAATCATGGCGCCAAACATGTAAATTCCAGCGTTCTGTGTATAGTATTCATTCCGATCATTAAGTTGTAGCGTGTGACTAGTTTTGGAGCGGGCATCTGCCATGATCCGGTGAGAGGGGAAAGTTAACCTGAGTTACGTGGTCCAAGAACGCTTCCTTGCGCAATCTAGTGCGAAAATCGTATGAACGCAGTCGTCCCATCACATTTACAATTGGCTTAACTTAATGAACCACTCTCTAAAGATACGATACCAAATTCATTTTTGTGACATAATCCTTGTTTATTGCCACTTCTAAGTAGTAATAGCTATGGCTAAAACTGTTTTTATGCAAACGGCTTTTATAATAACGTTGATCGGAAACAGTATTGTAAATCATTTTAGTAAATTACTGCTAAAACTCTTCATGTAAAACGATGCCAAAAATATAAGGTATATCAAAACTGTTAATTTTGTAACGTGAAATAGTAATAAATAAATTTGAATTACGATATTTAACGAAATTTTAAGCTCGTATAAAAAACATAAGTCATTATTTGCAAATTACTGACACATTAACGTTTACTATAATTTGTGCATAATTGAACAACTTAAGGCTACTGTTTTGCCGTGCCACTTAATTATGCCTATAGGTAAGTTGAATAATAGGAACTTATGGTATAAATATACTTTATAAAATTATTTATTCGTATGGTGATCAGGTTACGGTCTAAATATACCGAGCAAAGCAAAGGAAATTATCATTATTGTTTTATTATAACAATTATTCTTATTCTGCAGGATCTAGGATACCTTTCAACACATTAACTGGATCAATCGATGGTAATACTGTCTATGGAGTTACAGAAAAATTCGCAAGGTAATATAAATGTAATTTATTATAAAGAATAATAAAACCCTGAAGGTAAAATTACTGCCAACATTTGACCCTACCGAACCCAAAGTATTATCACTGATATAAAAATAATTTTAAGAGTTGTAACTTGTTTCTAAGAACCTCATTATTTAATTAATCATTATAATAAAATTATTATCATTACTTACATTTTATTCTTATATATATATTTTTATATATAAGGAAACTGCGCACTGGTTACGGCGGTCTTCTAAGAATGAATCCAGTTTTCAAAGAATACGGCTTGAAAGACCTTCTTCCTCTGAAGCTTGATATCCCCTATGAAGGCTGTACCAGTCCCAACAAAAACATGTATTGTTTCGAAGCAGGTTAGTACTAAGTCAAAACTATATAAACTAATAGAAAGACAATTGATTACTCGAAAAGTTACAAATTATAGTACGTATCTAGATAATACGGATTATGTATTTATACTTTTAATCCATAAAATTATCTATAGAAATAGTAAGTACTAACTTTAAAAAAAAACTTCCGATAGTTCCAAAACTTTTTTAGTGTGATTCAGAACACAAACCATTAGAAATGACATACATATCGATCCCATTTTCAGGTGAAATCAGAGTAAACGAACAGTTAGTGTTGACTGTAATGCACACCCTCATGGCACGTGAACACAACAGAGTAGCCGAAGGTTTAGCAGCCGTCAACCCTCACTGGGACGACGAAACCCTCTTCCAAGAAGCGCGAAGAATCAACATTGCCGAAATCCAACACATCACTTACAATGAATTCTTACCCATTTTACTCGGAAAGGACGTTATGGAAAAATTCGGACTGGTACTAGAAAAAGAGGTTCGGACATGTATTTTTTTATTAAAATATAAGTGACTGTTCAAATTGTATTCATTATATTTTTTTCTTAATGTACAACTTATAATCTCGCCTTCTATTTCAGGGTTATTGGAACGGATATGATTCTAAAGTAAATCCCGATGTATTGGCTTCGTTTGCTGCTGCGGCCTACCGTTTTGGACACTCATTATTACCCACAGCTGTCGAAAGATGGTCAAAGGCTCACAAATTCATTGGTACGTAATGTTCCTTTATTTAAACGTATTGTAATCGTTTCATGTGTTCCTGTTAATCTATTAATTTATCTTTAATTGCAAATTTCAGCTTCAAAGAGATTGTCCGATCTCATTCGTAGACCATACGACTTATACAGGGCTGGTGTTCTTGATGAGTATGTAATGGGATTAATGAATCAAGTAGCACAGGCTATGGATGACTCCATTACCCAAGAAGTAACAAACCATCTGTTCAAGAAGATCGGTGCTCGTTTTGGAATGGATTTGGTATCTTTCAACATGCAAAGAGGACGTGAGTTCGGTCTTCCCGGATACATGGAATTCAGAAAGTTCTGTGGACTCTCCGGCGCTGAAACTTTCCAAGACTTGTTCGGATCTATGTCCAACGAAACAGTACGGAAATACGAAACGATATTCGAACACCCTATTGATGTAGATTTGTGGTCTGGTGGTGTATCAGAGAGACCACTTCCAGGATCCATGTTGGGACCTACTTTCGCGTGCATTATTGCTACTCAATTCTCATATTCAAGAAGAGGAGATAGATTCTGGTAAGAAACAACTTAAGCGTATACTTTCATTTTAAATTCATTTCGTCTCTTTTATCCATTGCATTACTTGAAATAATTTCCGTTTATGTCTCTAGGTTTGAACTGCCTAATCAGCCATCATCATTTACACCTGAACAGTTAGCAGAAATAAGAAAATCACGGTTGGCGCGTGTCATTTGCGACAACACGGATATCATCGACACTGTTCAACTCTACCCCATGGTCCTACCTGACCATGAACTGTAAGTATATTAAACAATAGCTTAAAATATAATATAAGAAAAAAGTATAAATTAGAAAATGTATTACTAAAACACATAATCCAAGTCACCATTTATTGAAAAGTGAACAACAAAATGATTCATATCATAATTCGTTCGCAAATCTTTGATCTGGTGCCCACATCACCCTGCCTCCATCGCACCACTCGCCGAAGGATGAAGTTCCATCCACATCAACTAGACTCGTGGCAGTCCTCCAGGGTCCAGTTTGTGGGTTCTTTCCTACAGCGAACGTGCGAAATGTGGAATGGGCTCCCTTCTGAGGTATTCCCGAAGCGCTATGACATAGGTTCTTCATGAAAGCTGTAAAAGGAGCACAAAGACAGCGTTGCATTGGCGACTAATCTGGTGTTACGAGAGTCGACTACTATCCATAAGTTGGCCCGTCTGTCTTATCATTGGGTAATGAATTTTAAAAAACAAAATTATTTATGTCTTTTTACTATTATTTCAGAAATCCTCGAGTACCCTGCAGAAGTGGGGTCATACCGTCAATGGACTTCAGTAAGTGGGCCGAGCCCGTGCCCTTCCACGGCACCGCCAAGCAATTCGTGAGTAGCTTCACATACGATCCGTTCCTGGGCAAGAAGTAGAAGTATCAGCACCAAGTATTATACCACATAGTCAGTAGTTTTAGTTAACCACGTTGAATATCACTGAGTCAAGTGCACGTAACATTTAGTTTGATTAATTACCACAAACTTTAAAACTAAAACCTATATGTTGAGTTTGATGATGATGATAATTAGCTACATGTAAGAACAATCGTAATAACACTTAATATTGCAAAATTTTCTGTCTAGCTTAGCATTTAGATAAAAAGTAATAAATGAATGAATCAATCAATTTAAAAGGCTATCTAATCGAATAATATGATTTATTGCTGGTATATATTTTTTTAAAGTCTGTGGTAATTACCTATTAAAATAGAAAAAATCATGTAATAGATCAAGTACAAGTAGAATAGAAGAATAAGAGACATAGAAAATCCGAATATTTTATTGTTTGTTTTAATTTATATATCATAAAATATTAGTATGATTTTACGTTTGTTGACCGTTGTTTTTATTTCAACTATAATATTCGGACTTTCACACAATTATCACTGGAACTGTCTAAAATTACTGTAATAAATTCGTATGCACCTATTTAAGGTTTTATTTAATTTTATATAAAGTAGATCAAATTTTTAGAATAATTCTGTACAAAATTATTTTAGAATATGGGTCAACGGTGATATCACATGCATAAATGCCATATTTCGAATATTATTACTTCCATCGTTATAAGCTTTTCGTATACACGCACTATTGTAAGATTTAAGTTAGTTCTTATATGCAGTTGTCATGTAAATATTTTATTTTAATGATACGTTAAGGAGTCATTTGGACTAACATTTTGAGAAATGTTACTAGAATGCAACTTAATAATAAACAAACTAAAGAGATATTAGTAATCTTTGGTTTATAGTAAATATTTGACTCCAGTTATAATATCATTAAAGTGAAAGAAAAATTCAAAGTTAGACGATATCTTGCCTTATTGTTTTTTAAGTAAATATTATTCGTAGAATTACTAATTTACTTAATTATCTCCTGTTATTTTATTTGTTAAATTTATTTATTTCGTAATCCATGTAGACCTATTTTAGCAATGATGCATGACGTAATTGTATTATTTTTGTAAATACAAGTAGAAAATAAATAGTAATTTGTAGCAGTACATGGCTTGTTTTATTCTTTTTGCGTATGTTTCCTGGTTCTATTAACAAAACAATACGGTAAAACTAATAAAAATATGTTTACAGATGACGGATGCAATCGCAACGAATAATACAGTTGTTTGTAACGAAAATATAACTGAGAACAATAATACAAAAGAAATAGAATCTCAAATAAAGTTACATCACGATTCGAATGGAAATATTTCTTGTGACGTAATAAATACTAAACCTTTAAACCAAATAGTTATACAAGATATTGTATCCAAGGTTAACATAAATAACACTTTACAGTCTAATAAGGATGGTATTGGACCGGAAGAATGTTTGAACGATAACAGTACTGCAGAGATATGTAAGAAAGAACAAACCAAGACGAAGGTAAATAAAACTGGCGATACTGTAACAAAATTTGTTTACAATAAGTCCGACAAATCTATAACACAAAATAAAAGCAAAGGTCATATTAAAAACAGTATAGTAAGAAGGAAAAGGTCAGTAGAAGTGGAACCAATTTATGATTCCAAACGCCTTTCACCTGCATCTGTAGATTATACTACGTCTCATAATATCAAAGATAGAGAAGAATTAGTTTCTCCTCAATATAAACCTGGAGGTATTATAAAAAAGGGTAACTTAGCCAATTTTAATATAGAAACATTACATCAAGATTCAAATTTACCACTAAGCAGTAGCAAGGAAAGGTATAACAATAAACCAACATCAAATAAATTATTTAATTATGATAATACAAGCAACGAACCACAAAAATATGACAAAATAGAAACATTAGCCAAAAACGTAAAGGAATCCACTGAAAGTGATTCTAGAGAGAGCGGTGAGACTAACGAAAGCATTGAAAGTAGAAATAGTCACTCGCCTTACATTAAACAAAAAGAAAATACGTATAAAAGCAACGAAAATTTTGATGAACTACCATATAATAAGAAAAATATAGAAAACGATAAAATCACTTTTTCTAAATACATTCCAAATGACGATGACCGCAGGGTAAATTATAAGCCCCATAGTGATTCTCTACATACAAGAAACCCTTCGATCAAAGACGACGTTGAATCTAGCAGTGAAAGCAATGAGTATGGAAAAGTCAAATCTGATCAAATTGATGCTTCTTATGAAGACAAGCCTGCTGACGCAAATACGCAAAGGCCTCTACAAGACGTTGACTTAGGTGATTTCAGCTATGAAAGGATACAAGTTAATGATAAGGGTCAGGTTGAACCAACAAAAGATCTTAATGAAAATTATAATTCAGATATTATAACCCCTAACTCGAACTCTGAAAAAAGTAAATCAGAACCCCTAACTGTTGAGGTGGAATCTTCCACAGGCGATGATATTAATGTGTCTCATGAACGGCCAATTAATATAAATGACGGCGAAGTGAAACCTGTAGTGGAACTAAATAGTGAAGATTACAGTGGAGGATCAAGTGAAGAAAAATCGACTGAGCCACAGAATGGTCACCTAGAGAAGGGAGAAGAAAGTAACAAATCCTCAGAGGAAGAACAAGCAAATAGCAAAGAATTCAATGAAAAAATTGTTGCATTGACAGAAAACGATGCAGAGAAGGTTAATGTTAAACAACAATTTGAAAGAATTCCTTTAGACTACAATCATGACAATAAATCAGTAGTTCAAGAAGAAAATGAAAATACAGATAAGAGTGAAACCGCCAAACTTAATCAAGATGATAAAACAAATGATGGAACGTTAGATTCACTTCTGCCGAAAGAAGAGTCACATGATGATGACTTAAATACAAAATTTGATGAAATACCTATAAAGTTGCCGGAAATCGATTTTGATGACGATATTTTATCTTACGCTGGTTTAATAGCTCCGAAAAAACGAAAAAATAAGAATAAAAAGAAGAAAAGAAAGCAAGTATATCATTACAACAATGATGATGATAGCGAAGAAAACCAAGACGAAATAAAAAAAAGTAACGATCATGACCACTATGGCATCTATAACAGCCATATAGATCGAGATCATGCAAAATACCGTATATCTGACAGTGCTGAGGATGAAAATGATGATGGTGGAGAAGACCTGTATGAAAAATTTGTAAGGGAAAGATTTGGTAAAAAGGGTTCCTTTGGGAAACGATCTGAAAAACTTCAGACTGAACGTAAGCCAAAAAATCCAAAGCTACTCAAAACTATACAAACCCTTCTTAAACAGACTGAAAAAGTACGTGATGATGCTGAGAAAAGTGGGGATCCAAATGCAGGTTATATGTGGACCCTAGAATACGGAGAAAATCATTAATTACTTTTAATTTAGTGTGTAATTGTAATATTGTAATTTATTAGACCAAAAAGATTAAAAATATTAATAGTATTATTACTTTGATAAGAGTGACTAGAGATGTAAGATTATAAGAAATGATTTAATTTAAAATTGAAGTAATAAATGCTTGTAATAAAAAACTATTAAGTAACTTATGCAAACAGTTTACTTATTTTTGACTATTTCGTAAGTTATAGCAGCGCTAGTATCAGCGCTTCACTGTTCCATTTATTATTGTTATTACTCTAGACACTTGTTTGTCATTTATATTTTGAACACTTATGTCTTTAATAAAGCATTAATACTACATTAAGCGTTCAAGCCAAGAAAGTAATAACTAAAAATAAAGACAATATGCAGCAATCTATACCAATCTATACCTTCAAGGTACTATGTAATCCTATCAAAATGTATATCAAATTTATATTAAAGTTTTATAATCCACTTTACTAAATAATTGAAAGTTATCTTTACGGTAGTTTTTTTTGTTTGCACTAGTTAAAGTTGTATTTTCCGGCTTATCGTTCATTGAATTCGTCAGTCTTCAACGCAAATAATACAGAGTAGGGAGATGTCTGGTTGCATTGGTTTTTTCACTAAATTAAAAAAGAGTATACAAATATCTATTTTAGACTATTTGACACTAATAAAAATATGTGCCGAATTATATGGCCATCGTAGTACATTAGAACATCCCGTAATGAAGCGTATTTGACACAATTTAGTACTAAAATATTCATATTTTTTTTCATATTTTACGTATAAAGATAAAATTATTTTTGAATATTTCTCGACGAATCCGGTAAAATCTGTTTAAGTCACGGTCTACTTAATCACCATATGTAATTCAGTGATGATTGTCATTAATTACAGCTAGAGAAGTATCTAGATAAAGAATAGAACTTATTTACGTTTGAAGTAAAACAGAAAAACAGTATTATAGGTTTCACAGTAAATAAAAGTGATATTTTGTGTTTATAAACCCAATATTTTTAATAATTAATAAAGGTCCTTAACAAATAGGCATAGCATCCTTGCATCAAAGTGATCTTTACACAATTGTATGCGATGAAATACTCTTAAGATCCCTCCGAGCTAATAGTAAGTTACAGTCTGTAACCACTTATTTCATCTTTTAGCAAAACAAACACACAATAAACACTTTTTCTTGATTTCTTAATGAAGTTTTATTACATTGTAGTACTACACACCATTTATATGACATTTTGTCCCATAAATTCACAATTAAATAAGAAAAACGCGAGGAATTACTAGCGTGTGACGTCACTCGAATCATATATTATCCGCCATTACAGAGACAACGTTTTAAGAGGTAAAATTTATAATCTAAACTTTAACATTATTTTTCGTTGAAAATGCTGCAGGTTTCCCGGAAATATTGATGTAGTGTATTTATTATGCTATAATTAAAAATAAGTCAAATAGCCTCTTCACATCGGTCATCGCTGTATAAATAAAGAATGAGGCCACTTAATAACAAAAGACTATGACAGAATTGTGGCAACCTGGCAACATTTGAAATTAAATTTTATAACCTAAAAACACAGCATAAGTCGTTGTGTATTGTAAGTAATATATTTCCGAAAATAACGTAAAATTCGCTTACGTTTATATCTAGATAATAGTAAATCAAATTTAATATGAAAATGGCTGAAGAAGCCCAAAAGAAACTACAAAAAGAGCTTGAAATATTCAATGGAGTGCAAAAAGAATACCATAAGGCCGTAGCTCTAAAACAACAATTAGATAGCCAGTTAAACGAAAATAAGGCAGTAAAGGAAGAATTAATGTTATTGAAAAAGGATTCGGAAGTGTACAAATTAATTGGCCCTGTACTAGTCAAACAAGACTTGGAGGAAGCTCGTCAAAATGTTGTTAAACGTATGGAATATATCAATAAGGAAATCAAACGATCCGACGGACACATATCTGCATTAGAGAACAAACAAGAGGCTATACAAGAAAACTTGAGCAAACTGAAAAGCGACCTCGGAAACTTGAAAATTGCTGCATAATTTATTACTTTTTCTTACTGTGATGACTCACAAATTGTATTAAATTGCGTTTTTTTTTAACATCATATAATAAATCTTTAAAAATAATGCGCTTTTAACTATTACAATATCGTTATGACCTAACTACATTGAGTGTCGAAAAAGTTCAACATTATTGACTATAAAACTAAAGCAACAAAATATATTGCATCTCAGATGTCTGGGTAAAAGAATATTATTTTAGATTTGGATTACCATTCATTTTAACTGTAGTGTCTTATCACTTTATAATTATATTGCTTATTGCTTATTAAATACATGAAAAAAATATTTATTAAATACATTTTAAAACCTATTTAAGAATTTGTCTTTTACCCGCTCCCTTCAAATTAAGAAATCATTTTCTCTATCATATAAGATGTAATTTGTGCTTGTGGTATCTAACTGAAAGAATTAAATGTTCCTTTAAGTAAGTGTGGAAGTTTTGGCTCATACTCCATTTTGAACAAACCCATGGTGCATCATGCTGCAATAATGCTGTTATAATTGTTGAGCGATACTTCTACAGATACTTGTATGTATCCACAAACATCCGAGGCATGAGAAAGATCCATATCCGTATCTGTTATACTTTTGATGAATCTCAAAAAGATATTATATTACTTATAAATTCATTATACATATATACAAAATTCTAAATGTTCATAAGCAATTATGCAGGAATATACTAGTATTAAAGTCCATATTGTTTATTACTATCACATGTTTAGCACATATTGCAAAAATCAAATATCTTAACATTATATATTACAAATAATGACAGTGTACTTCGCAAAGATAGGGAAAACCCTAAAAAGCAAGTGTCACTTCAATCACACATAACACATCGCATAAAGTAAGTAAATTTGTAAGAAAGTTGAGATCCATTTCTGTAGATCTAGACACCAATGATCCATATTCATATCCATATCTGCAGATCTATTATTAAAAGGATCTGGCACATCTCTAGTGTTTACTAATATAAACATGAAATTTATTACTATACACTATAAGTTTGACAAGTTAGTAAGAATTTTTAGTATAGGAAGTGTATAAAGGGATTTAACACAATGAAAGTCACATTAATAACTTTATCTTTATTGCAAAATAGAATACTTAACTTAATGGCACAATTTAGAGGAATGTCTTGCACCCAATTATAAAATATCACACATTTATATAATATCAAAAATATCTATACTACAAAGTTACTTATGAAAAAATAAACAATTGTATGTGTACATAGGTTTCATTGGACACTAAACCTTAATAAGTCTTTAGCTACAAAATGTAGTAAAATATCAAATTTGGTCCAATTTACATAGGTCCAAAGGTATGTCATAATTAGCAATAAGTGGTAGATAGCTGCTACTGTATAGCTTTCCAGCTTGTCTGACTTTGAGTAAATTTGATATCTCTTCAAATAATCATCATTTTATATCATCTATCAATAATTATTTAGATTGGTCCCCAATATTACTAATGCAATTTATAATAATCACAATAATCTTACTATACATAATATTTGAAAATTGAATTGTCATTGAATTTCTTTACACTATAAAACAGACTATGTAGAATGTCAGCATAATTCAAAATATTTTTTATGCAATAATCTCAGTACCAAAATTATAAACATAATTATTATTGTAATCTTCAATTACCACTGTAATAATTTGACAATCAAGTAAATTCTCAATTGTATTAGTCAATATAATATGTATTTAACACATCTATCATAGCTTTTTCAATATTAACCTATAAAAATGCAAACATCACCTTCTTTATAAATATAAATGCATTTTTTTGCATAAAATATGAATACTATAATTATCTTCTTTAAAAATATACGTAATCTATTAAATTTGACTCATGTTAATAATTTTCATAATACTTACTCTATCATGATAATTTTATATAAACTTCTTCGAAAATATACTAGACCATTTTCTAATCAATAGCTAAATTTCATCTTAAATATAGAAGAAAATACTATGCAGTAAATATATTATAGGCACATGATATGTAAAAATCTTATTTTATTCTACTTTGCACACAAGGCACACTGCAAAAAGGCATCTCTTGTTTCACCACAAAACGGCCACTCAGAAGACTTTTTCCACACATACGACCAGAGCATATAAAACAGTTGGCGTGCCAGTGTACGTTGCTCCAAGACACGCCTTGCTGTTCTGGACCTATGACGCCGCCACAAGCCCGACAGCGCTCTGCATAAAACTGGTCATAGCACTGCAGACATATAGGCAACCCAGTCTTGTCATCAGGAACATACTTTTTACCACCGAGGGGAGCGTCGCAGTGATAGCAACAAAAATGTTGAACATGGAATGCCCTCCCTTCTGCCGCAGTGTAAGGCCTCGTAAAAATTAACTCATCACATCCCGCGCAACGTGGTATTTCCAAAACATTAGCCAAATCTCTGGCACAATATATTTCGCCCTTGTAGAAGAAGTAAACTAGATCGGCTAATAATTCGCCACATTTGCTGCAAGTGAAGCATTGCGGATGCCAAATAGCCTCCTGTCCAGCTCGCTCTGCTTTTACCGCCACTTCGCCGGCAAACATTGGCTTCTCACAGCGCTGGCATGGTACTCCTTCATTGTATAGTTTTCTATTAAATTCCACTTCAGCAGGACTGAGGTCCATTTCGGCAAACTGATTTACGAGTGGGTCAATTGTTTCTGCATAGTTACCAATAGGTACTGGGTTGCCAGAACTGTCAGAAGCTGGTGCATTATCATTATTCCAATCACTGTTCGCTGTTGGTGGCGGCAAGGCACCAGGGTACGTGTTGTAGTTTGGCAAAGGCGGTGGAGGACGATCTTCCTCTGAATGTGACCGAAGATATTCCCTCAAAGGTGCGGTCTGCTGTGGTTCAACCTGATTAAGTGGTTTTGTAGTAGTGGAGTATTGTGGATTTATCTTAGTAGAGCAGATTGTTCCACTGTGCTCTGCTGTAGTTGGCTCATGTTTCCAACTCCAAATCTCGCCATTTGGGGCGAAGATTGTACCCTTTTGGATTCTACTATCCAATAGCTTGGCAGTGCCTATAACATTATTGTTGGTCGCCCATATGTCAGGCATTATTTGAGCACTAAGAGCTTTGTTAGCAAACTCATTGACTTCCTCTTTAAACTGCGGATTTTTGTTATATTCTTCTCTGAAGAGTTTAATTGGTTCCAAGTACACATCATTGTTAACAGGCATGTTCAAATCATTTAGGTTTTTGAATAATTTGTCGTAAACCGGACCATGTTCAACCGCACTTTTAATTCGATCTGATTCAATGCGCATTACATGTAGTTTGTCTTTTACAATACGACTCAGTATTGGACTTGATTTATAATCAGGTAAATTAGCTGCACTGCTAACCACATTGCCTTGAGCATCCAGCACAAGTTTTTTATCTGAAGCATTTTTAGGCACAATATTGTATTTAACACCCCTTGATATGTTGGATATTTTCAAAGGCAATGCATAAGACTTAGTAGTGGTGTGAGTCTTACTATTTTCAATGGAGCATACTTCACCGCTTTGCAGGGGTCCCACTCTTACAACATTACCCATTCCAACGACATGGTCTTTTATCCGGGTGATGTATTCCTGTCAACATACAAAAAATATTAAAGTTAGAGCATTCTAGCAGAAGGGTGAGCTTTGACTATGATAACATGTTTAATTTAGTGGGTAATGCTTATGAGTAATCTAAATAGGTTGTGATAGTTTAGCAGTATGAATTTCAGCAGAAATCATCTTGATTCATCATAATACTGGCTGACAATGGATAGTTAGAGTTATTTTACATATAAGAAATTTCCAATCACAAATCCTAACAGGGGCCCACTAAACATAAGATTAATAATTATTAATCTAATGTGTAAAAGTAGAGTATCACCTATTTTAATGGTTGATACTTTACTTTGACCTACACTTGGCATTAGTTGTACATGACGTGGTAGTGTCTACAATGTTTAACCTGTACCAAGTAACCCACTAAGCGATAGATTAAAAACATGTGATAGTCATGATAATACGTAATACATACACGACATATGAGGCGACCATCTTAGAACTTAAGAGTGGCAATGCATCTGTGCTCGAGTTTAGATGTTCTAAATGAAGTTCCTTAGAAATGTCCATGGGCAGCAGTGACCACTTACCACCAAATGGACTACTTATTACTACTTCAATCATACTAATATTATAAAAGCGAAAGCTTGCAATGATGTGTGTTTGTTCTTTTAGACAAAAATTACTGATTTTTGCTGTAATGTGACACAGTTTATGACCAGGAATAACACATAGAAAACTCATTATCGTGGTAAACATGACTGAAGCGGGCAGAGCCGCAGGAATAGCCTAGTCTGATATATAAAAAAAATATATAAAAATACAACTCACGGTGTGCTCAGTCTTCTCCTGATCAGTGGCGTGGTGTCGTGCAGCGGGCGCCACGTCGTGCGGCGGCAGCTGCGTGCGGAGCTGCGCGCGCCGACGCCGCGCCGCCGCGGAGCCCGACACCGGCGCGTCCGCACCGAGACACGACATGTACTCTGACACCTACACATAACACATGTAAAATGTAACATTGAAATGCTCACAACATTACTACTGATCTAATACCTGCAATTGGATCACAACACTATGATTGACTATTCTACCCTTTTATAACTTAATATAACTTAACTTCCGGAGATACTGTATCCTATTTTTACATTTAAATATGTTACGGGTATTCACAGTATGCGTTTTTTAATTTTTTTTTTTTTATTGAGCATAACATATTAAAATGTATCAATTCCGTAATAATATTAGTCTGAAGATCATATACTGTATTCTAGTCTGAAATACATAGATTCAGGAGTAATAGTGACACAAATCATTGTTTTAAAAATTCTTCTCTTTACAGTCAAGCTAAAAATCTTGTTGAAAGAGCTGTATCAACCTCACAGGTTGTCAGTTTTAACATAAATAAAATATGTATATATTTTTTGTATAATCTCGATCTTAATAATCTCGAAATCCCCATCCACACGTGCTAAAGGTATTATAATAATACAATAATATTTAAAGGGAACAAACACTCAAACGTAAATTAAACATTCAAATAATAAAAATTAGAAGTTTTGAGATAACACTGAAGTAAACTTGTCTTAAAACCTTTAAAGTAACCTTTACCTAGTTGCATTTCAAATAAGCCTATTTAAATAAATTAGGGCCAATAACAACATAGAGGTAAATTCACATAAGAGTGATGAATAGTCGATACTAATAAATAATTCTGTTATACAAAACCAAGCAATATAAAAAAACAATTACCAGCTCTGTTGATGCATTTGGAGGCACCCAGTCGAGCTTCACAGGTTTATCTGTTACTCCCCGAATTTTAATAAGTGGCACTGAAAAAAAATTAAATAAACATTAATGTAGTTATGGTTACATATTATAAACAAGGTACACATTCAAGTACCTACAAAAATATTCTTAGTAAGCAACAAGTAGGAAAATTGCACATACAAGATTATTATCTGACTCACGGATAATATTATAAGAAATACATTGTTACTTTTTAGGAATGTGAGACATTAGGTATATACAAAGAACTATTTGTAATAAGGACTTCACTAAAACACTGTCTTCACCATGATTTCTGAATTAAGTAAGTAATAAAAAAAGTTTATACTCACAAGAAGCCTTTTTAGGTCTAGCAGTGCCAAGGAGTTCAAACTGAGCCCACCCAGACAAGTCATCATCTTGCACATCATGCACATCCTTGCTGCAATGACATGAGCGGCACACCTTCCGCCAGAAGTGTAAATCCAAACCGGGGCATGAAGGTCCTGGAATAGTGAAGAATAAATCAAAAGTCTTGTAAAAATTGTCTTGTCTAAATATTTTAAAGAAATTTTAATAACACATTTATAAATTTGTATTTTTCATTCATCTTGTATTGTTATTCAACATACTTGGAGACTGGAAGACTGGAGACTTGGAACTATTGAAATCTCAATCATGATATCCTATTTTTTTTATTGTTTTTTATGCCCGTAGCCATAAATATCATAGATTTAACTATGAAGGAAGACATATGAAAGTTAGCCTAATATGCTTAAAAAAGTCCATTATTTTTTAAAGTATATTAGAATAGTATGAACCTGAACTATCTAGCCATTGTATATAAATAGATAACTACATCCAATAAATATGACACACACACTCAAATCTTCAATAATCGGATCAAGAACAATTTCCTAGTTTTAAATAAATCTTCAATTCAGATGTGGAGTGTGTGGAGATTAAAAAACAGTAGATTGGATTAAGAAATTAAAACAAACTATACTTAATTTTGTTATAGATTTACCAGGTGGTAGAACCAGTGTAGCTTTACCAGTGTGGTACCATGGCCACGCCTATTTCTAGGGTGAAGCAATTCTTGAATTACATTAGATTTTTACATATTTGTATACACACACACCCTGTGTGTGTATATACAAATATATGAAGTGACCATCCTAGTCCATTGCCACTCCTAAAGTGGCAATGCATCTATGACCATCAACTTCAGATAGAACCCCTGTTCTATATGAAGTTGCTTACACATGTTTATAGGCTGCAATAACCACTTACCATTAGGTGGACTGCATGTTTGTTGGCTATTTCATCATAATAAAAAATAACATAATGTAACATCATAAAAATTGCAAAAATAAAATAATTCATAGCAAGGAACAAGAGGAAGAAAGTTACAAATGAAATTTCCATGTTACAAATCTATCAAGGTATGTTGAAATATGTAAATATTTTTCATACTACTATCTTAAAAAAATAATCAATTAAATCTAATCTCAGCTCAAAATGTGATTTACTGTTATCATGAATTAATTAACAACTGATAATACAGTTGCATTGATTACAAAATTAGATAATATCATTACTATTAATTTAATAATCTGTATTACAACATTACATTTTATTATAAGGAATCAAGGTTTCAAATTAATTGATTTGTTTATTCAATAAGCAAAGGAAATAATAAGTACTTGACTTACTCAATGATAGATAAGTTATCACGGATGTCATTAGTCATAACGGACACATAAGTAGAACCCTTTATGATCATAAGTTTCTAGAATATATGACATCTCGCTTCTTACTATCAATATTGTCAAAGGACTTCGTGTAGTTAAACTGCTAGGGCACCTTCATGCTGCTTTTCTCGATTGGAAGGTGTCATGTATATACATGATGGTACATTTTAATCACCTTGAGCAACAATGCATTAATTATAGACACATTTGAGCATAACTACAGAAGTTGACCCAGTGTGTCACAAATTACTACACTAAGCTTACAAATTTAACTGTTTCAACTGCATAAAATAAACAACTTACCGCAAGAATTACACGGAGCTCCGGCGCCGCTGTCATGGCCTAGTCGAGCTTTGCTTAGCTTTTCTCGCTGACTCTCTAACTTTGATAGCCAAGCCGGCGCTTCTGGTGTCTCCACACATGACTCACTCATCTGAAACCAAATATTAGAATACACACGAGTTTTAAACTGTTGTTTATAAATTTTCAAATAAACAACTATTCCTATTCTTATCACAAACCTTGGCTCTTGGTCTCGGTAAACTTAGACTTAACGGGATATTCGTTTCTTAATCGACATAAATTAAACAGCAACATAAAATATGAACAATGAAAAACTATATCTATCCCAAGAACGCCATATTGACATTATTGACAAAATTGATTGTTGTATTGAGTAATGTGACAACTGAATGACAAAGACGCATTTTTGAACTGGCAATAATTTAAATATAAAGGTTGCCATATATTAACCAAAACATATTATCAGTAAAAAAAAATGTTTTGGTACCTTAAGGTAACTTTGTAAAGTTACCTTAAGGTACCAAAACCGGCCTTTTACCATAGTTTCTATTTCATTATTAATTTGTATACTATAAATGTACCATCTGTTCAGGGTTAATTACATTTTTTACAAGTGGTAATCTAAATTGTCATAATCAAAATTATAAATGCTTGTTCGTCAAAAACTGGCAATACAACATCTATCTTTCAATGCGTTTTTTCAGATTTCCTATTCAATTTTGGTATAAAATCCATAAAATTATTTAAACAAAAGTGAAATTAACAAGGTTTATACTGACATAAATATCAGTAAATACAGAGTGTTCCAAAATACTTCATACAAAGGTATTTTATATATTTTATCATACCATACTTTTTGGTTTTCCGTGACTCATAGGTTGGCCTTTATTTATCAATAATGTATTTTCTCGTAGATGTCTTCGGGAAGACCTATTAAATGTGTCGTTGTCGGTGATGGAACTGTCGGAAAAACGTGTATGTTAATATCGTATACCACTGATAGTTTCCCTGGAGAATATGTGCCCACAGTGTGAGTATGCAATCATATTGGATCCCAATACAATTTTTTTTTATGAGTAGAGTACATGATGATTGGAATAAACATTCGTCTAACATAAATATTTTTAACATAGACATACAAATTATAAATGATCGAATATTTGCCACAATAAATCACCTTAATTATATCCGTCTACTTCAATTAATATGAAAGGTATAGTTAAATACAATTTTATATAAATGAGTACTGAATAAGAATGTAACTCTATTGCAGATTTGACAATTACTCTGCACCAATGGTTGTGGATGGAGTAGCTGTGTCATTAGGACTCTGGGATACTGCAGGGCAAGAGGATTATGATAGACTGAGGCCTTTGAGCTACCCACAAACTGATGTCTTCCTTATATGTTTCAGTGTGACAAGGTATTTTGCTCTATCCATAACTTCTCAAATAATTGTTTCTGATTGTAATAATAGCATTTGTATTCGATTCAACTAGTAGAATACTTAATTAAAAGTTTAATTGTAGTTAAATCTAGTGTGTGGGCATGAGAATTTAAAGGAGGGGATGAGTAGTCATTGTCTTATTGCATTTGGCCACATAGAAACTAGATATATTGACAATTATATAACTTTTTTTCATTATAAACAGCTTTTTTCATTATAATAATGATGGATATTGGATATTGCCCTCAAAAATTTGTAAACAGACATAATTGATGTGTTGAGATTCCTGTGGAATGTCTAGTAATACTATAAGTGTTTACCAGGTGGTAGAACCAGTGTAGTTCAACCGGGGAAGTATCAACGCCACACCTATTTCTAGCGTGAAGCATTTATTGCGTTTCGTTGGAAGGGTCTGGTTGCCGACACAC